>JAJONQ010028228.1:0-50671 GCA_036250385.1 Solanum microdontum | reverse complement strand
CATGGAATTTTATGGCTCCAAAGTGGAAGAGGATTCTCAAAGGTTTATCGATGACGTCTATAAGGCACTTGCTATTATGGGGGTGACTTTGGAAGAAGGCATAGTTAGCCACTTACCAATTGAAAGATGTTGCTCAAGTGTGGTATTATCAATAGAAGCGTAAGAGACCGGTAGGAGCGGGTCCCGTAGAGTGGGAAATGTTTAAATCGATGTTCCTTAATATATTCTTTCCCCTAGAGTTGAGGGAATCAAAGGTGCAAGAGTTCATTAACCTTCATCAAGGAAGTATGAGTGTGGAAGAGTATGCCCTAAAGTTCACCCAACTATCCAAGTATGCTTCAACTATGGTGGCAAATTCAAGGGCTAAGATGAGTAGGTTTATGTCGGGGGTGTCTGACTTGGTTGAAAAAGAGTGGCGTACGTCGATGCTCCTCCATGACATGGTTGTCTCAAGGCTCATGGTGTATGCTCAACAAATTGAGGAATCAAGACTTAAGGAAAAGAATAGGGAGGTGAAAAGATCTAGGACGGTGATGGGAACTTCTCCAATGCTAAATCTGATGGACAAGGTTGACCAAGGTTTAAACAAAGGTTTTCCAACCAAGGTTCCTCTAGTTCTCCCCCAAGTGTCAACAAAGATAGATCCTCTAACACTAAACCTCAAGGAGGTAATGGTAGTGGATCTTTAGTGGCTAGGCCTATTTGAGCAAAATGTGGGAGAAAACATGATGGTAAGTGCCTAGTGGGAACGGATGGTTCCTTTAGTTATGGAAAGAGTGGCCACAAGATGAGAGATTTCCTGATGCTCAAGGTTAAGGGGAGAGAAGACAAGCAGGCTCCTCCAAGCGGTTCAAACTCCAATGCTCCCAAGCAAAACTACTTCTATGCTCTCCAAACCCGAAGTGACCAAGAAAGCTCCCTAGATGTAGTGACCGGTATGTTAAAAGTCTTTCTTATTGATGTGTACGCCTTGTTGGATCACGGTGCTACTTTATTTTTGTAACGCCTTATGTGGCCATGAGGTTTGATGTTCCTCCGGATATGTTATTAGAACCTTTTTCTATCTCTACTCCTGTTGGTGATTCTGTGGTGTCTAAGAGGGTTTATAGGAGTTGTCCAATTTCCTTATACCATAGAGTTATTCTTTTTGACTTGGTACAGCTTAATATGTTAGACTTTGATGTGATTCTTGGTATGGATTGGTTGCATGCATGTTATGCCTCTATTGATTGTAGAACTCAGGTTGTTAGATTCCAATTTCCGAATGAACCTATCATAGAGTGGAAAGGGGGAAATTCTATGCCTAGAGGTCAATTTGTGTCCTACCTTAAAGCTAGAAAGATGATCTCGGAAGGTTGCTTGTACAATTTAGTTAGAGTGAGGGATGTAGATTATGAAACCCATTCTCTTGAGTCGGTTCCCGTGGTTAAGGAGTTCCCAGAAGTTTTCCCCAATGATTTGCCCGGTACTCCTCCCTTGCGGGAAATTTTTTTTGTATTGACATTCTTCCGGATGCGCAACCTATCTCCATTCCTCCGTATAGAATGGCTCTGGCCGAGTTAAAAGAGTTGAAAGAATAGTTGAATGATTTGTTAGACAAGGGTTTCATCTGACCGAGTATCTCTTCATGGGGTGCTCCTGTGTCATTTGTTAGAATAAAGGATGGGTCTCTTAGAATGTGCATCGATTATCATCAGTTGAATAGAGTGATCATTAAGAACAAGTATCCTCGTCCAAGAATCGATGATTTATTTGACCAACTTCAAGAGGTTAGTTATTTCTCCAAGATTGATCTTCATTCGGTTATCACCAATTGTGGTTGAGAGGGGTTGATATTCCTAAGATGGCTTTCCAAACTCGGTATGGTCATTATGAATTTCTATAGATATGGTTTGGTTTGACCAATGCTCCAGCGGCGTTCATGGACTTCATGAATAGAGTGTTTAGGCAATACCTAGACATGTTTGTGATTGTGTTTATCGATGATATTTTGATCTTTTCAAGTAGTAAGAATGAACATGTGGACCATTTGAGAATTGTGTTGCAAGTTGTTAAGGACCAATAACCTTTTGCAAAGTTTAGCAAGTGCAAATTTTGGCTAAGGTTCGTAGCTTTACTTGGTCATATTGTGTAAAGCAAGGGGATTATGGTAGATCAAAAGAAGATGGATGCGGTCAATAGTTGGCCTAGACCTCTAACTCCTTCTAACATTAGAAGCTTTTTGGGTTTGGCCGGTTATTATAGAAAGTTTGTTGAGGGATTTTCTTCTATTGTCTCTCTTTTGATGGCTTTGACTCAAAAGAAAGCTAAGTTTGTGTGTTCGGAAGCTTTCAAGGAAAGTTTCCAAGTGTTGAAAGATAGACTTACCTCCGCTCCGGTGATGACCTTACTGGAAGGTACGAATGGTTTTGTGGTCTATTGTGATACCTCTAGAGTTAGGTTGGGATGTGTTCTTATGCAAAGTGGTAAGGTGATTTCCTATGCTTCAAGGCAACTTAAAATCCATGAGAAGAATTATCCTATCCATGACCTTGAGTTAGAGGCGATTGTGTTAGCTTTGAAAATATAGAGGCATTATTTGTATGGGGTCCATGTGGATGTTTTCACCGATCACAAGAGTCTACAATATTCATTTAGTCTAAAGGACTTGAATCTTCGTTAAACAAGGTGGTTAGAATCATTGAAGGATTATGATATTAGTGTCCTTTATCACCCCGGTAAAGCTAATGTGGTAGCGAATGATCTTAGTAGGATGTCGATGGGTAGTGTGGATCATGTAGAATATGATAAGACAAAGTTGGTTCGTGATCTTCATAGGTTGGCCCGACTAGGTGTTCAACTAGTGGATTCCACCAAAGGTTGTGTCATGGTCCATAACGGTTCTGAATCGTCCTTTGAAATGGATGTGAAGTCTAAACAGGGCCTTGATCCTATATTAGTTGAATTGAAAGAGGCGGTCCTTAAGAAGTCCGTTTAGGCTCTATCTATAAGTGAAATGGTGAAATTGCATGGAATTTCTCTATCTATTATTTCCAATCGGGGTGCTCAATTTAATTCTCACTTTTGGAAGTCATTCCAAAAAGGTCTTAGTACTAAGGTTAAGTTTAGCATGACTTTTCATCCCCAAATTCATGGGCAAGCGGAGCGTATCATCCAAACATTGGATGATATGTTAAGGACATATGTAATAGACTTGAAGGGTAATTGGGATGACCACTTGCCATTAATAGAGTTTACCTACAATAATATCTATCACTCAAGTATCGGTATGGCTCCCTTTGAAGCCTTGTATGGTAGGATATGTAGGTCTCCGGTCGGTTGGTTTGAGATAGGTGAAGTTAATTTGATAGGTCCCGAGCTAGTTTATGAGGCCATTGAGAAAGTTTGACTTATTAGAGAGAGGTTGATAGTGACTCAAAGATGGCAAAAGTCCTATGCCAATATGAGAAGAAGGGATCTATAATTTGAGGTTAACGAATGGGTCTATTTGGAAATCTCACCCATGAAAGGTGTGATGAGATTTGGAAAGAAAGGGAAACTTAGTCCCCGGTATGTAGGCCCATACCTAATTTTGAAACGTATTGGGAAGGTTGCCTATGAGTTGGATTTTCCAAATGATTTGGTTCTAGTTCATCCGGTATTCTATGTGTCCATGCTTAAGAAGTGTATTGGAGATCCGGCATCCATTATTCCCCTAGAAAGGTTGGTAGTTGACGAAAGTATTTCATATCATAAGGTTTCGGTACAAATCCTAGACTGTCAAGTCAAGAGATTGAGAAACAAGGAAATAGATTTCGTGAAGGTTTTATGGAGGAATCACTTAGTTGAGGGTGCTACTTTGGAGGCCGAGGCCGATATGAAGTCCTGATATCCTCATCTCTTTCCTTCTAATCCTACTCAAGCTTGAGGTAAGTAGTTACTCTCGAGTGTCTTGGGAGTCATGTGTGTTATAAGTGTTTTCCCATGATTTCCTTATGTTATGCATGTTCTTATGAAATTCCTGTTTAGTATGAAAGTGAGTTTTTATGATTAATTTTCCTCATGTTGTTATGCCTTGAGTGAGAATTGTCTATATGTTTCATGAAATAAATTGTTGAACATGCTTAGTTGTGTTTTTTGGAAATATATTGCATAAATTCCCATTGAGGTTGTGTTGACCATGATTTTAGTTGGGAGAAGGTAATTCCTCCTATGAATATGAGAAATGTTGAGTTTTCATGCATAGTGGGTTGTTAGATGTAGTTCATACTTCATTTTGACACATTGTTTATGTTTAAGTTGGAGTTGATGTTTCCTCCTTTGAATTGTGAATTATTTTTATGTTCCATGCATGATGGGCTGCTAGTCTTGAGTCTTTACTTCTGTAAGGTGTGTAGATCATCATTCGAGGATGAATATTCCGAAGGTATTACCCCCCAAGGACCAACCATGGGTCCTTGAGGAGGACCCTTGGGAACTGCCAAAAACAGTGAACCACGGCAGTACCCATGCCCCGTGGGTGGGTCCACGCCCCGTGGGTGGAGGGTCATAGTTCAAGCCCTAGGTTGTCAACTCCCAGTAGCCAAACCACGCTTGACCAGGACGGTCTATGGTTCCATCCACGACCTATCAGTGTGGTCTCGTGGTTAAGCTTAGGAGTATTTTTGGGTTTTCTGGTTTTAATTAATATTAAGTGATGTTGTTTTAGCCTAATTTAAACCACCTATATAAGGATTTAAGACCCCTAAATTAAGTCATTCATCTCATTATTTCTAAAACCCAAATCATTTCCCAAAACTTCATCCTCACCAAGAAATTCCCTCTCTAGAAAACTCAAAGAAGAAGAAGAAGGAAGTTGGAGCTAGTGTTGAAGAAGCTAGGGTCTTCACATTGAATTCATAGGGCTTTCTTGCTAAGGTATGGTAGCTCTTCCTCCATGGAGCACCTTCAAAATTCCAATTTCAAAGATAGAAATCCCTAAAAGCTAGGGTTTGGTTCCGAAGTCATAGGTTCCTTTCAGAAATGATTCTAGTGCTTGAATTACTTTATATTATGTATGAATTGATGATTTCTTATGGGTTTTATGTTTAAATCCCCAAGAACCCTTGAAATCCCATATTTCCCAATTATGATCTTGTGATGTGGGTTTGGTGATGAAAGAAGAATGTTAGGGGATTATGCATGTAATGATTGGGTTACTTGAATTATATTGATATCCATATCTAATGTAATGAATTTTATATGTGTTGATTTGATATGAGCCTTGTTCCTTGAAAGGGAAAATTATGATATTATGCATGTTTTATGTAGTTTATGTATATGCTTTAAGAACACTATGAGAGTGAAGCGTCTATGATTATGATCTATTTATTGTGTTGTTGAAAGGGTATTCTCATATACACACTTATGCATGAATATGATCTGATGTGAGAGGTTTTTCTCACAATATGATGATTCTAGGGTTGAAAGGCTTTCTCACCTATTGAATCTCTATGTAGACATGGACGGTGAAAGTGTATTCTCACGCATGATCTAATGAGCTATCTTAATTAATCAAGTTATGACATAATATGTATTCCATGGGAATTAATGCTTAGCACCGAGTGGATATTGAATATGAGATGGAAGATTTTAGACTAGTTGAGTCCAGAATCCCAATGAGACTTTTTACACTAGTTGAGTCCGGGTTCCCAAAGTATGTCTGATGAGATGTAGACCTTTTACCTTAGTTGAGTCCATGTTTCTAGAAGCAATCTCTTTATACATACTGCCTGCCCCCGTACGGTACTTAGCTAGTAAATCCACCTAAGATAAGAGTATGGTTCTACATTAGGCAAGTAAGACAACCCTTTTCGGTGTGGGTAACACCGGGAGATCATGTATAGCTCACATGGTTTCATGTCGGTTAACACATATTCCCGCAATAACAAGAATAAGAATATGAATTATGAACTATGGTTACTCAAGAAGATTTCATATAAGGTTTAAAGGTATGAATATGAATGTTGGCCTAATGAGGTTTACTTAGCATGGGTGAGATTTATGTTGTCTTATTCATGCATTGCACAAGTATATTTTGAGGCTATCTATCAAGTATTTCTCTTATGATATGATGATCTATGGTTATGACTTATGCTTTTGCACTAGCTTCATGATAATGATTTAACTTGGTAAATAACATGCTTTCAACTAAAATGTCCCTTTTCGCATGATTGCAATGTTTTTATGCATGGCTATCATACTTAGTGCATTTTGTACTAACACCTACTTTTCCTACACTATCCCCAAGCGTAGGGTTCAGTTTTCGAGGTGATCATTCTAGTGGCTAGTGCTTGGACCTTGCTATCTTCCAAGCCTGTTGGTGAGTCCTCATGGTTCGAGGATGGCTATTTCTCATGATGTAGTTTCCTTTATTGTATTTCCCTTTTTGTACATTTTGTATGGGCTTGGCGCCTATTTCATTCAAATATTGTAATAGATGGCTATGTTAAGACTAAGTGTGTAAACTTCCGCTTTCCTTTATGAAAATTTTAGATTTGAACTGTGTTTTTACTCTTATTGTTCTATTGCTTATGTTATGAAGACTAAGTGGCTAGTATGGAGTCATTCGGGGTTCTATACGCCATGTTGCATCTAGGGGGTTCCCCTGGGTTGTGACAGCCACATATAGCGTCACAAAAGTCAAAGTAACACTGAGATCATGCAAATCATAAACATCAAAATGAAAGATTTTCAATAAACCAGTTACCACATCAGGGGAACTCTCTTGCTCATGACGAGTTTGAAGTGCATGAAATATATTTTGCTTTGCTGCACTTGAACCCGAACTACTAAACGGAGCTTGACTACCTTCTTTTCCTTTAACAATGAGTGATGGAAAATCCCTTATCTTGTGACCACTATAACTACGACCAAAGCAACCATCCGTACCGGCTAAGCATTTACCCCCATACTTTCTTCCACACCTAACACAATTAGTCAATAAAGACCCACCACCATTTCCTACTTGAGGCTTAGGGTTGGGAATCCTATCTTTGTTGAACTTTGGAACCAGAGAATTGGAGAAACCGTGAGTGGAAAACATTTATCGAAACTTAGAACGACCAAGTCCATCGAACCTTGCCCATATTTTCCCTCTTTGCCTCACTAGACCTTTCCTTCAGTTTCTTCTCTTCGATTAGTTCAGCATGATGCATCAGATGAGAAATGTCCATTTCATTGATGAGAATGGCGGTATGACATTCCTTAACCACCATCTCGGAATCTCCTGAAACAAACTAACTCATCATTTACCTAGAATCGACAACCATAGTAGGAGCATATCTAGACAATTTTGTGAACTTCAAGGTATATTCCTTCACACTAATATTTCCTTAATGAAGGTTGATGAATTCAAGTACCTTTGCCTCCCTTATCTCAAGGGGAAAGAACCAACCTTAAACTTTTCCCAATCAAGAGGACCCGCATCAACCGCCCTCTCTTCCTTCTATTTGTTGAACCAAACTTGAGCAATACCCTTATGTTTATAAGTGGAAAGTTCCGCCTTTTCCACCAGTGTCACTCCCATGGTTATCAACACCTTGTATACCTCATCAATAAACTGTTGAGTATTTTTTTCAACCTTGGACCATGAAACTTCGGGTTCATTCTAATGAAGTATCTCACTTTAGATACAGCCACACCTACATTTGGGTTCACAGGGACCAAACCCTCCTTATTGGCTTGGTCCATCATGGCTTGGGAAAATACTTTTAAAGCAACTTGAAACTCTGCATAAGTCACTTGTTCAGACAAAGGCTTGGCCAGATCTTGTGGAACTTCTTAACTAGCTTGACGAGCTTCTCGTTCCACATTCTCATTCACATTATTCCTAACATAAGATCTTCGAGGGGCCATATTCTGAAAAGGATCGGATAAGGATTAGAACAAAGACATGTAGAGTTACACTCTATCGCAGACTTTAGAATGATGAAAGAAGTGGAATTTCCTAACATCTTATAGCCTCCTATTCATATGTGTGGTGCGTTTCACACTCATGAACAAGACTATACTAGATTTAGATTTTGAGATATCCTAGGACCTTTCTAAGCATTGTGTTATGAATACCAAGTTTGTCTAGACCCAAGGTACACCCTATGTGTAATATTGCGTATAGAACCCCGAGAGGTCCTAAACAAGTCACTTAGCATACATCATTCAAGATAATAGAATTAAAGACATTAACAAAGAGCATTTTATACATCAAAAGAGTTTGACAAAAGAGGAAGTCTAACATAAGTCTCAAATCGATGTGGTACATCATAAGGAAAGTTATTTGGATGTAACCCATACATACCCATACAAACCCTAAATACAGATATGGCATAATATCAATAAAAAAGTCTCGGTTTTCAGATCATGAGGACTAACCAATCTCCAAAAGCCCGAAAGGATTAATTAGCCACGAGAATAAGAGGTAGGAGCGTAAGACCCCACATTAATGAAACAATGTAGGCACAAGTATGTATTAGTACATGGAATGTACTAAGTATGATAGCAATGCATAAGTGTTATGAAATCATGCTCAAGCTCACTTTACATGACATTCAATGGTCAAGCTAAATCATACTATGACATGTTAGAAACATAAGTCATATTCATGGTCAATGCAAGCTAAACGTCTCTAAAACACTTGTGAGATACTTTAGAAAGTAACATTAGTTCATTATTACGGGAAGCGTACCATATAATCGACATAGACCATGTGAGCTATTACATGGAATTTGGTGTCTATCCCACGCCAAAAATATATGTCTTTACTTACCAAGGTGAGAACCATAAAGTTGACCTAAAGGGGATCCACTAGCAAATGTCTCTCTAAGACAAACAAATAGTGGACATAGTTCTGGGATAGGGAGATTGCTACTAGAAACCCTTTACTAGCGGGAGGGATTCCATCTCTATATCCTCTTGGTGCTAAGTATAAATTCCACGGAATAGTCATTAATCATATTCATCTTATTATCCATGGAAAGGCACAATTAAGTAACCAATCAAAGTTAGAGTTCATTTAGAATAGCTTCTAAATCTTGATTCAACTTAGGTGAGAAAAACCTTTCAACCTTATGAATAATTTATGTGAGAATTACCTTCCACAACAACAACAACAACAACATCTATGATATACTCTCAAAGCAACTTTAAATCATTTATATCAATTCCATAGAAAGAACATGCATATCTTTATAAATTCATCTTTCATAGTTTATAATATTCATCATAGGATCATTGTAAAAAAATCATGGATCATGCTTTGGTTCATGTTATTTAACTCAAAAATCATGTAAGTACTTCAATTCATGCATAAATAGATAGGAAACAATTGATTTGATCTAGATTTACAAGAACCCATGAAGATTCAAAAACCCCTAACTTGAATTCAAAATCTATCTTTACAAAATTGGGAATTTTAGGAACCCTATGGGGGAAAGGACTCCATAGGAGAATACTGACCTACCTTGATGTCAAAATCCCATAAAGAATGGAGGATTAGAGACTTGAAATTGATTCATAGCTGCTTCTTTTTCTTCCCTATGTTGAGAGGAATTTAGGGAGTAATTTTTGTTAGGTTTAGGGAAATTAGGAGAATAGGGTTAAAGTGGTAGTTTTAGGAGACAAAAGTTGTATATTGGGCTTAGGGTAGAAGGCAAAACGACATAGTTTTGATCTAAAATTATAAGTGAAACGACTAAAAGCCCCTTAAAAATAACTGTCCAATTGGTCTACGGGTCAAACCTATAGCCCGAGTTGACACAACCTGAGACAAAATCTGAATAGCATTACTGAACTCACCATTGGTGATATCTCTCTGAGGGGCTTGCACTTCTGGTGCATTTGGAACTTCTTAACCTTGAGGATTAGCAATACGTCCTCTAACAATTCTTTGTGGAGGTATGATTTGAAAAGACACACGTAAGATCGAGTTAAAATAAAATTTTATAGATTTGAACTCTATCGCACAAAGCGGGAAAATAATAAAGCAAAACGTTCCTAAATGTCATAGATTTCTCATTAGAGATGTGGTGCGCTTTACCCCGATAAGGACTCTACTAGACAAGGCTTCCTAGACACCTTAGGACTCTTGAACTTTGTGCTCTGATACCATGTTTTTCACACTCCGAGCCTGAATTCTGCATGTGGCTGGCACTCGAGAACCATTGTTAGTCCCCAAGGGAACCCTTGTTCTAGCTGACTCTTTAGCGGAAGACTAACTTAAGCAATATCCGGCTTCACATAAAATTCAATCATTTAAACTCAAAGTCAATAATCAACTCAAACGTCTGAAAATACTCAATATAATAAACATAACAATTGAAAAACAATTGAACAAGAACTGTGAGGACATCTTGAATCTAACTATATATGAAGCCTTTAATAGTAAGATAGGTGATGGCACAAGACTCATGATATCTCAAAGCTACTTAACTGAAAGTAAATGTGAAGTCCTCTGAAATACAAAGAGGTTCATTAAAAGCTATCTGAAGTCCAAAGTGATCTCAACGAAGTGCCTATTGATGATCCTGAATACTTGTATCAACAACATAAAAAGATGTAGGTCGAATGACATCAGTACATTGAATGTACAAGTATGTAATATAGTCGAAGTGAAACAACTCAAACAAAGGACTGTAATAGATAGAGATATACTCAAGCTGAATGTAAAGAAAAAAGGAACTAAATCTTTTAAAACCTTACAAGTACTTACTCATTCTCTAAAACTCAACATAATAAGTAATATAATTAAAATGTGCATTAACTCTATTTGTGATATTTTCTAACACACAACCATCACTATGAGATACGAGATAATAAATCATCTCGCCCACGCTGCCAAAATTGTCATATACCATGCCGGGGTATAGAACCTCTCAACTAAGTGGATCCACTAAGCAATAAGGATTAATCTAAAAGGTATGATCCTTTACCATGTTAGCAGACATGGTTTATGAGGATTTTGAGTTGTCTTTATCATCCCCATATTGGTGTTCAATACTACTCCTAATAATATACTCATGCTCAAATGTATAAAACATACTCTTCCTCTATTTTGAGGTAATTACTCAAAATAACCTCTTAAAAGAGGAACTTCTCTAAATTATCTATGAACTCATCAACTATTTTTAGAAATTAAAGTTCCACTTTTCTCAATGTAAAAATGATACATTTAGAAATGCTTATTTCCCTTATTTTCTTTCTCAATCATGTATAAAACTCTTTTCAAAACTCATCTTTGCTTTCTCAGAAAATTAGTTTAAGAACACTGGTTGGTTAAAAAGGATTATCAATAATGTAATCACCTTTCGGTTTTTTTTTTGTTTATGCCTCCTATTTTTCATTTAGAGCTGTCTGGTAGCTACCTCTATTAATTTATGACTTGCTGGGACATACAATTTGGTCACCTGGTCATTCATTTTGTTTTTATGCGAGTTTTTGTGTTTCAGAGCTTTTCAACCCTGAATAGTTAATTTTTTATCAAAAGTTCAAGAAGATTACCTAATAATCCAATTTTGGCGATTCCATCGACTTTGGAAGGGCCATTTTAGTCTGGTAGGACAGTCAACACGACTCTCGAGGTTTTCATTGTGAGTCTGGGCGATTAGGCGTTTTTACTTACAAGTTGAAGACTAAGTTTGACTAGTGAACTTTCTGTGTAAAAGAGCTAAGATGAGAATTGTATTAGCACGGTTAGCTTCAAAATGTTGAGTTTAGTCAAGAATGACCCTTCATTTAGGTCCCGAGGCGTCTGGGCTAACATTAGACCCCTCGTGGATTTTGGCTTAAAATAGAAATTGGGTGTGGGATCCACCTTTTATCAAAATGACCTTATATAGGAATTTTGATTATTCTGTTGAGTGTGAAATACCATTTCCGATAGGGTAGCATAATTCATTTACATACACGGGGTTTTTAACCAGTCAGGGGCACCCCGTCGAAGTTTTTGAGCTCAAACCTTTTACTGTCAATTGAGGCATCGCGATCGCGATGGTTGGCCTTCTAGTCAACAAGGGCTGGCGACCTGGGCCTCCTATTCGTGCGCGGTCGACAGTGATCGCGACAGGCCACCGACCGACCCCTTTTATTTAAACGCTGGTCGCGACCAGCCTTGGCTTTGGAAATTAGAATTGCGATTTCTCCCACATTTTAGCTCTGATTTTTGTGATTAAAAATTCCACGCGATCATTTTTTCATGGGATACGTGGTGGAGTTATTGGATTATTTCAGTGGCACTCTATGATGATTCCACGATTTAGACTCATTTAGGGCTTTATTTTGATAGATTTAGTGTCCTCAAATGCATATTTTGTCTTAATAACTGCTTTAAATCCTTAAGTTTCAGGTATTTGGAGTTTGCGGTAAAACATGGACACTACTTAGCAAAAAGGAACAAAGCAGCTGAAAGAAGGAAGAAAAGATGGCCTAAAGATCGCCTAATACATTAAGCGAATCGCCAAAAGTCCTCGAATCTCACCTAATGTTCCAGTGTGCTGAGACTTGAAGGAAAATATCAAGTCTGCGAGGAAAGGGAGCAGTCGACGCATCACCGAGAAGTTTCACAAAGCAGTTCCCTATCGCCCAATGAATCAAAACACAAAGATGCTAAAGGCAAAAGCTAAAAAGCGATGAACAAGACCAAAGGGTGGATCACCGAGTGTATCCGCGATACCGACTAACTGCGCCGAGTGGTCCTTCACAGTACAAATTTTTTAAAACTATAAATACTTATTTAATTAACTGTAGCTTAGTATCAATCAAGTGGTAGAGAATTACTGAGACTGAGAATATTTTCAGTTTTTAGTTCTTGGAGTTTTTGGGAGACTTTGTTCTTGAGCTTGAAGGTTTGAAGCTTTCCAACTCCAAGAAATTGGAAGTGGGTATCCAAGAATCTTCACCCTAGACGTGTTTAAAGACATTTTATATCGTACTAACTTGATGAAAACACTTGTTGGTATTGATTCTATCTCTTTTTCAAGTCTAGCTAAAACCCCAATTCTTGGGGTGTGATTTTGTGAATATGGGTTAAATTTCCTATTGGGTGTTGCTTATTGTTAGTCTATTTACTGATTAAATGTGATTTCATTTAGTAGTTATGTTTGAATTTAATGGGATTGTAGTAGCAAATACGATTTCATCTTAGTGTTTTTGGCTTGCGAGAGAGAGAGGTTTTAAAATTAAGATTACTAAATCGATAGCCGGTGGTTATTGGGTAATCGTGGGCTCTTCTCGAGAGAGTGAATCCTAGAATTTCTCCCACACATTCAGCTCGAGAGAGTGAATGGGTTAAGGCGGAGGCTGCTCTTAAATGTTGTGACTCGGTGTTCGAGAGAAACCGAGTTGATTCGGGGTAAGTTGCTCGAGAGATAATTTACCCCTACTAAACTCTAGCCTAGTTACAAATATTCAGCGATTTACTATCAATAGCATTTACCCAATAGTATATTTTATCCCATGTGCCTATCACATCCCAAGAATCCCATCCGCCTATCTCTCATCTCTACATTTTTGTTGTTTTTGTTCATTAGTTGAATACAAACCCCCCATTGATATTTGACTTTCATGTCACCTTTAGATTTTGTATGATTTTATTCGTTAATATTTATAGCTATGATTGATTAGAACATAATTTTACTTTTCTATTAATTCTTGCAACTGCTCCCTTGGGATTCGACCCCAACCAATTCGGTTGGGTTATATTACAACACGCGATCGTTGACAATTGAATTGGAAGTTGTGTCTTTCATTACGTGAAAAATCAATGTAGCGCCGCTTCCAGGGAGTGGTGTTAGTTGAGAATTTTTAGTTTAGTGAATTTTTTTTTTCTTATTAGTTGTAGTTCTACTTAATTTTTAGTTTTGTTTTGCTTGATTGTGTTGGAAACAGGAAGTATGACTGTAAACAACAGCAATGGCAGCCAAGTAAGCCATCAGGATGACATCGAAAACCTCAATGATCTCCATGAGACTCATGCTAATGACCCACATCTCATAGGCGGTATTGGTGCCATTCGCTTGCCTCTGGCCGAAGGGAATGCGATATTTTATATCACGAGTACCATGTTGCAACTCTTGCAACTAAAGGGGCTTTATAGTGGTTTGGCTCATGAGGACCCTCATGAGCATCTTAGAAACTTCATGGACGTATGCAAACCGTTCTCTTTCAAGAACATCTCCCAAGAGTTGGTCCGGTTGAGGTTATTCCCATTTTCGTTGATGGGAGAGGCGTGCAAGTGGCTAGCTGAGTTGCCACGTCAATACATCACTTCGTGGGTGGAGTTGGTAACCGCATTTCAAGTGTGATTTTCCCTCCTTCGAAGATGATGACTCTTCTACATAGTATTCAGAGCTTTAAGCGTCTAGAATGGGAGCCTATACATAAAACTTGGTTGCGGTTCAAAAAGTTAGTGCTTCAATGCCCAAACCATGGTTTTCCTGATAACGTGCTAGTGCAGTATTTTTACTGGAGTTTGGATTCGATAAATAAGGGTGTTGCGGGCTAACTCTCTTTGGGAGGATTGATGCAACAACCTTATGTTATAGCTGCTCAACTTTTAGACGGCATGACTACCATAAACAGGGCGTGGTACACCTCTGAAGACCATATCTCCCCTCTCACATTCAAGCTAACTAAGGAGCAGATGGAGCAAGACCATGAGAGAGACCAAAACATGGCCAAGATCATGATGCAGCTTGACATTTTATCAAAAAATGTCATGGGGGTTGGTGCCCGTGGTGTCAATGCCGTGGGGATTGGGTGTGCAAATCCTGAGGAGACAAAGTTTGAGGCCTTGTATAATGAAGAGGTAAATTTTCTAGACAACCAAGGTGGTGGTTTTCGTTCAAACTACCCTAGGTAGGGTTGTAACCAAGGTTGGGCTAGAGAGGATGGTTGGAAGGATCGTGACAGAGAATGGAGGGACCGAAATCCTAACTGGAAGGATGGGGAGAAGGACATGTATGTGCCTCCCCATGAAGGTGGTTGGTCTGAGGACATGCTCTCTCGTATCCTCAAAAAAGTTGAAGGGTCAGAAAAGATGTTTAAAGAAATTAAAGAAGATGTGTCTACCCTTACCCAGACCGTCACCTCCCATTTAGTGTCAATCAAGCAGTTGGAGACCCAAATGGGTCATATATCATCTCATCTCAATCCGAGACAGCAGGGGGGTTTGCCTAGTGATACTATGGCTAATCCTAAGAATGAGGTTTGAAGGTGGAATTGCATCGTGCCACGACGTTAACTAAGGCGTTGTTTGGGAGGCAACCCAAAACACTTTTGTTGCTTTTTGTTTGATTTAGAAATAATAGTGTGTTGATTTTGCAGGTTAAAGTGTGGAGGGTGTTTGAAAATTGTAGGTTGGTGAGCTACAAGGTCTAGTCGGTGCATCGCCAAATAGGTCGGCGCACTTGATTTAAACCATCATTTGACTCAAGATATCTTTAAAATGGAGTATGTAAAACTCGATGAGCCTAGGTAATTATTAGCGAGTCACCGACCTGGCCGGCCAACCCAATGTAGACCGCCGTTTGGACCCCCACATTAACTGGTAGGCCTGTAAAACTTGGCGAGGTAAGTGAATAATCGGCGTGTCGCCAAGTGGGTCGGCGAGTGTGACTAACGTTTGCCGAATAGGCGAGAACTGGACGGTTTTAAAGGCTATTGGTTTCAAAGTTTCAAAACCTTCACTTTCCCTGACTTTTAAACTTTGAAAAATCGCACCTAGTTAGTATTTTCAATATATTTGCACTCCATAAGTATTTTTCGTTGTTGATTGGTGCTCGGACTTTGGATTACATTGCTGCCTAGCGATTTAAATTTTCAGTTAATCAGCATTAAAGGTTGGTTTTTCGATCCCCAAGTTTATTTTTGATGTTTTGAACTCTTATGCAAGTGATCTGATTGTATTGTCGTGTGCTGAGCCTCTCTAATAGGATTAAAAATGTTTGAATGCCTATTTTTAATTTGAAAACATTACCCATATTACTCTAAATATTGAAACCCTGTAATTTGGTGCATTGGATTATGTTAAATCTTGTGGGGTTATGCTCGTATGATATGGGTCCTATTTGATTTTGAGCACGCATTATTTGATTTTGTTTTTGGAGGTCACGGGGTTGAGTTTGAGAAGGTGAGATGAAAATAGGCATATTAGGTTATTTGGCCAGTTGGGTCGAGCTCGCCGAACCACTCGGCGGTTCGCCTAATGTCCCTATTACGCCTTTAAATTCATGCTATACCTGTTAATTGGCTCTGTAACTTTCGGCGAGAACCCTGGGTCACCGAAGCGATTTGGCGACTCGTCGACCGTTTCGGCGAGTTTGCGTGCAACTGATTTTCAGTGGTTTTCTTCAAATATTTTCTAACTTTGCCTAGAAGCTTTGCAGACATGGCTAAACCGAAAGTTTCTGGGAAAATCGTGCCACCCTGAAAGATTAGAGCATTGAATTTAAAAATGAATTAAGACAGGTCGAATCTTCCAAAGAAGGGCAAGTAAGAACACCCATCTAGAGATAAAAGAAAGGGCAAGAGACCTACTCCCCTAGATATCTTTGTTCCTTCATGGGCCCGGGGACTTTTCTCACCTGTACAAAGATTTTTGGCGGATACCCCCTTGGCAGTCCGTGATGAGTGTAGTGCTATTGTTTCTCTCGGTGACTACGGGCACTGATGCCCAAATCCAGACCGATGTACCGGACACAGATGGAGCAACTGAGTAGACAGGATCCCCTCTTTACCTCCCTCTCTGTCTTTAATTACTTTAAATTTTGGATAGTATTGAATTGTTTGCATTTGAGGACAAATACTTTTATTTTTGGTGGGGTGAGGCCCACCTTTCTTTTGTGATTGATGTTCCTTCTATATATTTGGGCTTTCTGCTAAATTTGTTATACACTGTTGTTTGTGGATGTTTAAGCTTGTGGCTCCTTTTGCTTTAATTACAAATGATTTTTGACCCTTCCAAAAAAAAAATTCCACCTCTTGTATGCACTTGAATGTGGCTGCTCTTTAGCAAATTTGAGTCTTGGTTTTGATCAATATTGATGAGTCAAATAGTGCTCATAATTGAACGAACATGAATGTGTGGCTATGATGAAACCAATTGAAATTGCATAGACAATTTGTGAACTCTTTGCATCTCGTTGTGATTAGTCAATTATCGAATTGAGTCTCTTGTGATGAACGTTGCACACTAGCAAAAATGTACAGTCTTATTTGACTTTGGTGTCAATGCCTTGTGTGATGAGCTTACTGTGAACCATGCATGATAACACCTAGAATTCGCCCCATTGGTCCGGTCGACTAAGTAAGGCTATCTCTTGATATGATCTTAGGCAACTTCGAAGAGTGTGAGCCAATTTGACATATACCTCTTTTGTGGCCTACCTTGTGAGTATGTGAACTTCTTTTGAACACCCCTTGAGCCTTAACTTTCTTTGGAAGAAACTTTATGAAAACATGACCTCTCTTATTCCACTACCTATAATCCTCTTGATTTGTGGTTGATTGAATAGCCAACTTAGGCCAAAAGCCTAAGTTGGGGGTTTGGTAAAAAGTCGAGAAGTGCTAGAAAAGTCCCTTTTACCCATGGTGTTGATAAAAATGGAACCCCTCCATACAAAAAAAGAAGAAGAGAAAAGAGAAGAATGAAAAAGAAAAAGTCATGGAATAAAGTTATGAAAATACAAAAGAAATGGGGTTTCCAAACAATCCATGGAAAGTGAATAATGGGACGACTTATGACCACTAAAAAAATGATGAAAGCAGAGGAAAGGGAGTGTTGTGAGCACCACATTTCATGAGGATGAAAGTCACTTAGCCTAAATAACCATACCTTTGCACTCAATCCCATTATATGCCTTGAAAATACCTTTTTGATCTTGAGTGAGCTAAAGCATTGTCAATTGGAAAATACAGGCAAACCTATGGGTGAAAACATGCATAGTGTTCTTCTTTGTGAGTGTGAGCGTTGCATTTGATTCCGGAGCTTTAAATGATTGAACCATTGTGTGTGAATATGGAATCATTCTTTGTCTGAGGGCATTTGAGTACCTTAGTTGAGCTTGAACTTGCATTTGAAGCAAGTATTGTGAGCTTGAGAATCTTTGATAATGGTGTGTCACAATTTAAGTCTTTGAGTACACAATTGATCCTTGCTTGAGTAAGTTGAGTCTTGTGTGTACATTTATGATTAAGTCTTGTGTAGCACTATTTGAGACATCCCTTTTGAACTGCCGAATTTGAGTTTTACTTGAGGACAGACAAAAGTTTAAGTTGGGGGTGTTGATGAGTCCATGATTTAGACTCATTTAGGGCTTTATTTTGATATATTTAGTGTCCTCAAATGCATATTTTGTATCAATAACTGATGTAAATCCTTAAGTTTGAGGTATTTGGAGTTTGAGGCAAAGCATGAACACTACTTTGCCAAAAGGAACAAAACGGTTGAAAGAAGGAAGAAAAGACCGCCTGAAGATCACCTAATCCGTTAGGCGAATCGCCGAAAGGCCTCAAATCTCACCTAATGCTCCAGTATGCTAAGCCCTGAAGGAAAATATCAAGTCTGCGAGGAAAGGGAGCAGTCGGCGCATCGCTGAGCAGTTCCGTGAAGTAGTTCCCTGTCGCCCAATGAATCGAAACGCGAAGATGCTGAAGGCAAAAGCTGAAAGGGGATGAACCAGACCAAATGGCAGATCGCCGAGTGTAAATATAAATAATAAGAATACCTATTGAATTTTGTAGCTTAGTATCAATCAAGTTGTAGAGAATTATGTTCTTAGAGTTTTTGGGAGAGTTTGTTCTTGAGCTTGAAGGTTTTCAACTCCGAGAAATTGGAAGTGGGTATCCAAGAATCTTCATCCTAGACGTGTTTAAAGAGATTTTCTATCGTACCCACTTGATGGAAACACTTGTTGGTATTCATTTCTGTCTCTTTTTCATGTCTAGCTAAAACCCCAATTCTTGGAGTGTGATTTTGTGAATATGAGTTAAATTTCAAGTTGGGTATTGCTTATTGTTAGTCTATTTGTTGTTTAAATGTTATTCCATTTAGTAGTTGTGTTTGAACTTAATGGGATTGTAGTTGCAAATACGATTTCATCTTAGTGTTTTTGGCTTGCTCGAGAGAGAGGTTTTAAAATTAAGACTACTAAATCGATAGCCGGTGGTTGTTGCGTCATCGTGGGTTCATCTCGAGAGAGTTAATCCTAGACCTAATCCCACACATTCAGCTCGAGAGAGTGAACGGGCTAACGTGGAGGATGCTCTTAAATGCTGCAACTCGGTGTTCGAGAGAAACTGAGTTGATTCGGGGTAAGTTGCTCGAGAGAGAATTTACCCCCACTAAAGTCTAGCCTAGTTATAAATATTCAGCGATTTATTATAAATAGCAGTTACATAATAGTATATTTTATCCCATGTTCTTATCACATCCCAAGAATCCCTTCTCCCTATCTCACATCTTTATATTTTTGCTGTTTTTGTTCATTAGTTGAATACAAACCCCCCATTGATAATTGACATTCGTGTTACCTTTAGATTTAGGATGTTTTTATTCGTTAATATTTATAGCTATGATTGATAAAAACATAATTTTACTTTTCTATTAATTCTTGCAATCGCTCCCTTGGACTCGACCCTAGCCCATTCGGTTGGGTTATATTACTACACGCTATCGTTGATAGTTGAATTGGAAGTTGTGTTTTTGATTACATCAAGCATCACTCTGTTTGAGGTGAAATTTTTAGGTAAGTTGCTGCCCTGTCCCTTTTGATCTGAGTTTTTGTTGTGTTATTGTGTTAGCTTATTTTCGAGCCTCGGATTCTGTTCTATTTTACGACATAAGTTCAAGGCATAGATTAGGACCTTTTGAGGGAGGCAATTACAATTTTTTTTAGCATGGATCCCTTGATTTCCATTTGACTCTAAAAATTGGTCGGTCTCCGTTTTGGGTGATTTTATTGTCTAAATGACCGTTCTGACCTTATGATTTTATTTTTGTTAGTGTGGCAACGTTAAGAGGTCGTTCGAAAGGGAATAGCTCCGGTCTTGTGATTTGGAGCACGTGCGATTGGCCTACAGGTAGGCTACAACTTACTTTCTATCTAGACTAAGCATGAATGTGTGAATTCATGATAATGAGTGTGAATTGGGGGAGGGTATGTCACGACCCAGGGGTACCCCCTAGATGTAACAAGGCGTGCAAGACCCCGAGAGGCCTCATACAAGCCACTTAGCAATAATAACATAAGATAATAGAAAATACCAGATTTAAAAAAAAACTTTTCAACACAATCAAAGTCTTTATAAAATGAAGCGGAAGACTAATACATTTTGTCTCAAACCATCTCAAACAATAGAATCTTTGGGACACAACTGTCACAACCCAGAGGTACACCCTAGATGTAACACGGCATACTTGACCCCGAAAGGTCTCATACATGCCCTTAGCATATCATAAACATGAGATAAAAGAAATGATGCAGAATTTTAAAACTTTTATTCATATAATGGAAGTCTTTATTTAAAAGCAAGTGGAAGTCAAACTTTCTCAATTAGCAATCTAATACACCTTAGAATAAAAAATAGGTTCACAACCCTTTCAACATAGTCCGAAACATAAAAGTACTTGAAAGAAACTACAAATGAATCATACGTCCTCGAATCTTGAAGACTCACCACAAGCTAGGAGAATAGTCTATCCAAGCTTGAACCAATAGAGAATCATCTCAAAAACCGAAACCTACACCTTGTAGAAAATGTAGAAGAAATATGGGTTCGTACAAAAATGTACCAAGTATGATAGCCATGCATAATAATCTTTGAATTATGATAAAAAGGACATTTTTGTTGAAAAGTATGCCTTTACTAAGTTTGAGAATCATTACACACTTTTAGTGTAAAACACAAGTCACAAGCATGTTCATCATATAAATCATTATAACATAATAGAACCATCTCTTAGGTAATCCTAAGTTATACTTGTGCAATGTATGAATGACAACCCACAATACCACTCATACTAAGTACCACTTTTAGGCCACCATAATCACACTTGCCATTCTTTGATGTCATCCTTAGTTCATACTCATAAACAAGGAACATTCATATTTAATAAGTCATGTCAAGGAAAGAAAATCATAGCAACAATCCAAGTTAAGCATTCATCATTACATTTAGCCTTCATGCCAGCATTCTCAATAGCCTCATTATAAACTTTTTCATTTCATAAGACATTATAACATTAGAGAAACACACCATAACCACTCTCAAAGCCTACTCGTGCAATGCATGGATGAAGTCCCATACCCCCACCCACACTTCATAGAACTTCTTGAGTAACCATAGTACATAACTCACATGATGGGAATAAGCCCTAACCGACATAGACTATGTGAGCAAATCATGAAATCCGGTGTCATGTTCCCACACCGAAAAGAGTTGGTCTACTTGCCTAAGATAGGATCGGTAATATTTTAGCCTAGGTGGATCCACTAGCTAATAACCTATGTGGGGACATAAGTATGGGTTAAGGAGGTCCTTACTAGAAACCCGACCTAACATGGGGAGATCTTCCACCTTACAATATCCACTCGGTGCTAAGCATTAAATTCCCATAGAGTAGTTCATTCTCTTTTAATATTATTACACATAAGAGGGATTCCATTTGCCTACCGACCCAAGGTAAATTATTACACACATGAAAGGGATGCCATTGTCCTACTGATTCAAGGTATGTCAATATAATAGCTCATTGAATCCTCTTCAAAGGGATACCATAGGTCTACCGATTCAAGGTTCATCATTATAGTAGTTCATAGACTCATCATGAAAGGGATACCATTGCTCTACCAATTCAAGATAAAGTCTTAGAATACTTCATTAGTCATTTATAAAAGGGATGCCATTGGCCTACCGATTCAAGGTTCATTATTACACACATGAAGAAGATGCCCTATGCTTACCAATTCAAGGTATATCAATCAAGATCACTTTTAATTACACATGAAGAGGATGCTCTAAGCCTACCAATTCAAGGTATATTATACATTGAGAATAGCCTTTCAACAACACCACAATTGCATTATAGTCATGATCATATTACTTTTAAAGTATTCGTAAAGCATGTACATAAACATCATGATTATACAAAATCTCATAATTTACCCTTCAAGGACCATGAATCATAATTCACCAACACACCTATAAGTACTACAATTTATGAATGTATAATAACATGATGCAAGCAACTAAACTACTACAAGAACAATTTCATAGTATTCACCTCACAATACTTCACCCACATCACCAAATCATAAACTAGGGTTATGGGGGATTCATGGGAGATTTTATCTTAAAAACACCATAAAACAGCAATTTAATCATAATATAAGATAATTAAATCATTGAAAACATTTTTTTGACAGAATCCCTGACTTGTAGTGAAAACCCTAGGTTTTGGAGACTTTTCTACTTTGAAATTGAGAGTTTGAGGACTTCATGAATGAAAGCTAACCATGATGCAAACACTACCATACCTTAGGTGTATATATACAACAAATTCTAGTAACAAATCTTCCTTCTTCAAGCCCTAGCTTGATCTTCTTCTTCTTCTTCTATGGAGTTTTAGAGAGAAGATTTTTGGAAAGGGTCAAATTCGTTATGATTTTGGGTTTGGGATTTATGAAGTATATGATGTGGTTAAAGGCTTAAAAAGTCTTATATAGGTCTAATTAAACAATATAAAATGACTTCACACTTAACTAAATTAATTAGGAATTACCTAAACTACCCCTTACCTTGGCCGAGATTTGGGCAGGTTGCAGGCATGACCTACGCCTGGGACCTACGGTCCGTGGATGGACCTACTGGCCGTCCTACAGGTACGTAGGTCATGACCTGCAGCTTAATTTTGAGGGCTTGACCCACAACCCCCACCTACGGGGCATGGGTGGACCTACTGCTCATAGGTCCTTCATGTAGGTGGACTGTTTTTGGGCAGTTATGAGGCAGCTTTAAGGTTAGGCTTTAGGGTCCTCCTCAAGGACCCTTGGTTGGTCCTTGGGGGGTCGTACCTTGACATTTTACCTCTAAACCCCTCATCCTTGGTACGGGAAGCCATTTAACAACATTAACCCACACATTAAACTCTAAAACTTTCATGTAAGGCTCTAGTTTCACCTACTAGTTTTTCGGGTGTTACATTATCTCCCCCTTGGGAACATTCATCCTGGAATGATGATCTAGACACCTGACGGAATTAAAGACTCAAGTCTAGCAGCCCATCATACATGAAACATCAAATAATACACAATTTAAAGGAGGATACATTAATTCCATCTCAACATGCTCGATACAACACAATGAAGTAGGAACTACTTCTAACAACCCATTATGCATGAAAACTTCACCATTTCAATATTCATAGGAGGAACTACCTTCTCCAACTCAAAGCATGTTCATCATAACATCATGAAGCAAATTATGCAATTACTCTCAAAAGAACATTTAAGCATGTTCAACAATTCATCTCATGAAGCGTATATGCAACTCACAGTAAATGCACATCAACATGAGAAATACAAATCATGAAAACTCATTTTCTCAATAAAAATGAATTTCATCAAAAACATGTATAACATAAGGATACCATGGAAACACATCAATCAAACATGACTCCAAAACAGGAAACAAGCCACAAGGAACTCATTGTTTCAAGCTAGAGTAGGAATAGAAGAAAGAGATAAGCATATTCCACTCTCAACAATTTTGCCTTCTAAGCGTACCATCTCCCCCTTGGGAGAAAACCCCTACTAAGGCTAACATGAAAATCTATCAATTAGCATAAGGACCTTAATAAAACATTTACATCTATAAGGAACTATCAACATAATGGTGCCTTTATCCAGAAGGGCTCCTTTGTCCTCTCTAGACCGGAGTGCATAGAAGTGACCATACTTTGGAGCATTAAGATTCGGATCACTAAGAGAATATTGCTTGGTCTCTCTTCCTTTTTCTGAGAGTCTAGGGAAATTTTTCACTTGATGATCATTCTTCCCACAACCATAGCAACCATCCGTACCGGCTATGCACTTCCGATGATGCTTCTTTCCACATTTGGTGCATTTAGGCTTAGGAAATGGAGACCCACTACCTTTCTCTTAGTTTGACCTAGGAGTGTTTGAAGAATCTTGGTTAGAGGATCTCTTTTTGAACCTTGGTTGACCTTGTTCATCGGGCCTAGCTCTCTTCATCTCTCTATTCTTTCTCTTGAGTTCCTCAATTTGTTGTGCGTACACCATAAGCCTAGAGATATTCATGTTATCATGGAGCATTGCCATACGACATTCTTCTCCAACTAAGTTAGACACACCCGTCATAAATCTAATCATCTCATCCCTTAGATCCGTCACCATAGATGGAGCATACTTGGATAGTTGGGTAAATTTCAAAGCATACTCTTGAACACTCATGCTACCTTGCCTAGGCTTAATGAGTTATTCTACCTTGGCTTCCCTCAACTCACAGGGAAAGAACCTATCAATAAATGCTTTCTTGAACACCTCCCAAACAATGGGACCCACTCCTACCGGCCTATTTCTTTTCCATTGAATCTACCAAACTTGAGCAACATCTTCAATCGGTAAGCGGCTAGATCCACTTTATCTAACAAAGTAACCCCCATCGCATTAAGTATCTTGTAAACCTCCTCCACAAATTCTTGAGGATTATCTCCTACTTTGGAACCAAGAAACTCGGGAGGGTTCATCGTACCAAAATCTCTTAATCTAGTAGCTGTAGAGTTCACATGAGTCTCAACTTCTTTATTGGGTTGGTCTGTCATAAATTGGGCTTGAGTGTCATGACTTGAGACAACATTAGAAGAGCCGACCTAACTTCCACATCCGACATAGCAAGAGGGTTAACTGGAGTTTGATTAGCTTGAGGAGCTTGGTTCACTTGAGGAGCTTGATTCTCTTGAGGGACTTCTTCATTGACATTGTTGTCCTCCATTCTCATTGAGTTAGCCCTTCGTGCATTCAAATATATATCCTGACGACACAAAAGACGAATTAGGAGATGGACTTTATAGAGTAAAACTCTATGGCACGACTTAAGAGTAATGTAAAAGTGAGATTTCCTAAGATCCAATAGCCTCCGATTCATAAATGTGGAGCGCTTCACACGATGAACAATACTTTACTAGACGTAACTTATGAGACATCATCCTAGAATCATTCTAAACCTTGTGCTCTAATTACTAAGTTTGTCACGACCCAGAGGATGTCTCAAACAGTGCTACACAAGACTCAATCATGAATTCACACAAAAAGACGCATCTTACTCATGCAAGGATCAGTTGTGTAGTCAAAGATTCAAGTTGTGACTCACCATTATTAAAGATTCTGAAGTTCACAATACTTTCTTCAAATGCATGTTCAAGCTCAATAATGGTATTCAAATGCCCTCACACAAAGAATGATTCCATAGTCACCCACAATGGTTCACAATTTAAAACTCCGGAATCAAATTCACCACTCACACTCACAAAGATGAACACAATGCATGATTTCACCCGTAGATTTACCCTTATTTTCCAATCAACAATTTTCTTAGCTCACTCAAGATCAAAGAGGTCTTTTCAAGACTTGTAACGGGGCTGAGTGCAAGGGTATGATCATTTAGGCTCAATGGTTGTATTCCTCATGAAATATGGTGTGAACAACACTTTCTTTCCTTTTCTTCATCATTTTCATTCGTGCTGACAAGTCATCCCATTATTCACTTTCCATGGACCGCTGGAAACCCCATTTCTTCTTGCATTTTCAGAACTTTATTCCACAACTTTTTCATTCTTTTTCTTTTTCATTTTGTTTCTCTCTTCTATTTTTTTTATATATATGGAGGTGTTCCATTTTTCTCAAACCATGGGTCAACGGGCACTTTCTTGTGTTTCTTAATTTACCCTAAGTTGTCTATTCACACAAACCACAAATCATGAGGATTATGGGTAATGGATCAAGGAAGGTCACAGTTTCATCAAGTTTCTTTCAATAAAAGGGTAAGACTCAAAGGGTGTTCAAGCGGAGTTCACACACTAACAAGGTAGGCCACAAAAAGAGGGTATAATGTCAAATTGTTTCACACTCTTCAAAGTTACCTAAGATCATATCAAGAGATTTCATCACTTAATCAACCGGACCAACAGGGCAAATTCTAGGTGTCAACACACATGGTTCACGGTAAGCTCATCACACAAGGAATTGATACCAATGTCAAACAAGAGTCAACACTTTCGCTAGTGTGCAATGTTCATCACAAGAGACTCAATTTGATATTAGGTTAGTCACAAAGAAATGCAAAAAGTTCACATATTGTGTATGCAACTTCATTTGGCCTCATTGTAGCAGCACATTCATTTTGGTTAGATTATGAGCACTATTTAAGTCATCGGTATTGATCAAGACCGATACTCAAATTTGCAAGAGAACAACCATATTCAAACACAAACAAGAGGTGCCACAATTTTTTCGAAAGGGTCCAAAAATCATTTATCGTTAAAAACACGGAGCCACAAGATCAATCATCTACAAAAGCAGTATAAAACACAATTATAGCTCAAAACCCAAATATATACACAGAACCATAGTCACAAAAGGTCACAAAGGTGGTCCTCACCCCACCACAAATAAAAATCATTTTTCCTCAAATGCAATCAAAATAATATCTAAAAGTCAAAATAAAGTAACACAAAGAGAGAGGTAAAGAAGGGATCCTATCTACTCAGTCACTCCATTTACCTAGGCATCAGTACCCGGAGTCGACTCAGAAGGAACAATAGCTGCACTAGGGTCACCAAAGGGTGTATCCACCAAAGAAGTTTGCACAACTGCATCTACCATGGCCTCCTCAGTCTCAGTAAGGCCCTCATATGAAGCTTCCTCAGCAATCTCAAGAATCTCCTCATCCATCTCCATGTTAAACTTGGGATCAGTTGTCTCCTCAACTCTAACCTCATCTCCGGTGGTAGCCGAATGCATATCTGTTACATCTGGGATTTCCACCGTCCAGAAAATTATGGACATGTCGGTGGATTTCAGCTGATCCACATCACTCTTCAACACATTAACAACGACCTTTAAAGTCGTCACCTCCTCGGTGGCCCCTTGGCCACGGTCACACACCACTATCCTAACCACAAAGGCGTTAATGGTAGCGCTCAATGGTGTCACATCATCAGCCATGGCAGTCTGAATCATGCCCAAAATGGAGGCCTCGAGTCTGGCAGCACAACAATCAGCAGAGTAGGCAAGTTGCCGTAGCCGGAGTAATAAAGCCTGAGTGAGCGGGGTCCGGGAAACAACATCAACAACAGGTCTAGGAGTCAACGTAGCAGTAGAGGAACTAGGGGTGTCAGAAGGGACAATAGTAGATGTACCTAGAGGAATAGGGGCCGAAGTAGGCAAAGATGCCTCTGCAGGTAGTGAGTTTGTGTCCACAACCGGGGAAGAGTCCATCGGGGCTGCCTTTTTCTTCTCCACCTAATCCATTAAATATTCTGCCTCGATCCTCAAGATGTCAGTAGAGGATGTGGGAATCACTTCCATATCCTTCTTTGCATCTCTAGGAACCTAAGCCCGTCTGCATAGCTCGGTGATCAACATCGGGAAGGGAAGTGAGGTTTGACGCTGCTAGGCCCTCATGACAATCTCCTGTGCCATAATCATCCCCAGATTGATCCTGATTCCATCAATGATGCAACCTAGATAGGCTGCCTTGGCAAGGAGGAGAATTGAATCATTCTGAGATGGCATGATAGTACTGCTGATGAAGCCAAACTAGAACCTTGCAGCTACATTCATGTCTTTGTTTTCTATTAAAGCCCCTTCATCCAACCACTTCGGAGTGCTATCAGATGTCAAAGGAGCTAACCACTTCTTCATGTTGTCCAACCTCTTTGTCCTGATCATATGCAGACAGTCATCTTCAAGTCTCGTAGTGCACTCTAGGACAACATTAATAGCAGAAAAATCACACTGTACCCTCTTCCCTCGGACAACTACATAGTCAACAGGTTTAAATATTGTTTCTTGCTTCTTTCTTTGTGGTATCAAGGCACTGTACGCGCTGTAGAACTCCCTAATCCAACTTGGAATATACGGGCCACAGGGCTTTGTGAAGTACTAGAACTTATGAAACATCAGACAGCTTATAATCTTGGGGTACCAATCAATTACCCAATCCGTTGACATGCGCTTCTCCTCAATAACTATCCTTAGCCCCTCAGTCTTTAATCTATTCATAGACTTGGGGGGAGGACCATGTACTGGTGGTGCTAGCACCACTGCGTGTGCTAGACGGATTGTTCAACCTTTTGGACCGCAACTATATTATCTGTGCTGCTACTAACTCATCATCCTCAGAAGCTACAGTCTGAGGCTCTTGATGATCACCCTCACTCTCAGAAGTGGTGAGGTGGGTGGCGTAGATCCCATCACTGTCGGAGCTGGCCTCCGGTGACGCAGGTGCCTTGCTTTTTCCTTTGCCTTTCGCACCAGTTATGGGAAGTTTTGTTGCTTTGCCTCTGGATGCAGCTACATCCTCATTCATTGTAATCCCCTTAGCCTTCTTTCGGGGTGACCTGTTCCTCGCAGCAACTTTCGATCTAACCATGTCTGCAAAAACATCAGAAAAAGTGAGAAACACTTTAAACAAAATCACAGAAGAACATTTGCAGACAGACTCTCCAAAAGGATTAGCTCAACATTCTTAGAAAAATTTGGCGTGTCGGCGATGGAAAGCCCTTTCGGTGAATCACCAACAGTATTCGGTGAGCAAGGATTATCCCGCGAAAGTTACAGTGCAAATAAGGTGCAGGGGTGCAGACAAAGGGCAATCAAGAAGGACTTTCGGTGAGTCACCGAGTTCTTTCGATGACCTAAGGCTTCTCGCCAAAAGTTACAGAACCAACTCATTTAGCGTGAAATTAAAGGTGAGATGAGGCACTTCGGCGAGCTCAACCCAGCTTGCCAAATGACCCAATGTGCCTATTTTCAACCCAACTTCTCAAAGTCAACCCCGCAACCCCCGAAAACAAAATCAAAGCATGCACTTATCAAATTAGGCTTAGATCCATAACACCCATTGACCCGTGATACTCAGAGTTCTCCCAATTTTGCCAATTTTGGCTATTTGATGACTTTTTGCCCTTAAGAATGACGTCACCAGCTCTATCATTAGGAAAATTACGTCATATGGCACAAACATGGGCTACTTAGACTTCACCCGCCTAGACCCAACAACATGCAAGAACAACCCTACAAATTCTAACCAATTTTAAGGCACAAAATAATGGGAATTCAACAATAAAGGCATTACGGGCTAAATTATTAAATTAAAAGAGACACACACATACATAATTAAGATCAGAGAGGCCCAGCACACGTCAATAAGATAAGATCATTGAAAATGTGTTCAAAATCACTAAAAATAAACTTGGGGTTCAAAAAACCAACCTTTGATGTCAAATACTTAAGATTGAAATGCTAGGCGGCAAAGTAATCTACCCTGAACACACTATCAATGACTCAAATACAATAAAAATGCAAGAAATATAGAAACTAATGTGTGGGTGTGAGTGTTGGGAGGATTAAAAGTGAAAGAGTTTGAAAGTTTAAACCTTTGGCCTTTAAAAACCGTACAGTTCTCGCCCATTCGGCGACATTAGTTTTTCTCGCCGACCCACTCGGTGACACGCTGAGTGGACACTTACCTCGCTGAGTTTTACAGGACCTCCAATTACTGTGGGGTCCAAACGGCGTACTAGATTGCGATCGCCGACTCGCCAAGTTACTCCTGGGCTCACCGAGTTTTACAGACTCTAATTTAAAACTGTCTTGAGTCCAACTGCGGTCCAAGTCGGGCTCGCTGACCTCTTCGATGATGTGCCGACTGGACTTTTAGCCCGCCAACTGCACTTTTCAAACACTTTCCACACTTTGACCTGCACACTCAACACACCATTATTTCAAACTTAAAATGAAAGAAAGAAAATAAAACTTTGGTTTCCTCCCAAGCAGTGCCTTAGTTAACATCGCGGCACAATGCAAGTCCACACTTAAAGCTCATTCTTGGGGTTAGCCATAGTATCACTAGGCAAACCCCCTAGCTGTCTCGGGTTCAGATGAGACAAGATATGACCCATTTGGGTCTCCAACTACTTGATCGATACTGAATGTGAGGTAACGGTTTGGCTAAGGGTTGACACGTCTTTTTTTCATTTCTTTCAAAATCTTGTCAGAAGCCTCAACTTTGTTTAGGATACGAGAAAGCATATCCTCAAACCAGCCACCTTCCGAATCTTTTGGTTTTTGGCTCTCATGGTGAGGGACTTACCTATCCTTCTCCCATCCTTCCAATTTGGATTACAGTCCCTCCATTCTCGATCACGATCCTTCCAACCTTCATCCCTATTCCAACCTTGGTTGCCACCCTGCCTCGAGTACTTTGAACGATAACCACCACCTTGGTTGGCTAGGAAATTTACCTCTTCATTATACAAGGCCTCAAATTTGGACTCCTCTAGATTAGCACACCCGACACCTATGACATTGACACTTCGAGCACCAGCTCCCATGACATTTTTAGACAAAATGTCAAGTTGTGTCATGATCTTGGCCATGTTCTGGTCCCTTTCTTGGTCTCTCTCCATCTGTTCCTTGTTCAGTTTATATGTGAGAGGGGGGATGTGATCTTCACGGGTGTACCACTCCCAGTTTATGGTAGTCATGCCATCCAAGAGTTGAGCTGCTATCACATAATGTTGCTGCATCAAACTTCCTGGAAAAGGTTGGTCAGCCACACCCTTGTTTACCAATTTAAGGCTTCAGTAAAAATACTACAGCAACATGTTGTCAGGCAAGCCATGGGTTGGGCATTGGAGCACCAACATCTTGAATCGAAGCCAAGTTTCATGAATTGGCTTACCCTCCAGACGCTTGAAGCTTTGAATGTTGTACCGAAGAGTCATCATATTCGAAGGAGAGAAAACTCACACATTAAATACGGTGACCAGCTCCTTCCACAAAGTGATTGATTCACGTGGCAATTCAGCCAGCCACTTACACGCTTCTCCCATCAAAGTTAACTAGAACAACCTTAACTGGACCAACTCTTGAGATATGTTCTTGAAGGGGAATGGTCCGCATACATCCAAAAAGTTTCTAATATTCTCATAGGGATCCTTATGAGCCAAACCATCGAAAGCCCCTTCAATTGCAAGAGCTGCAACATAGTACTTGTGATATGGAACATTGCATTCCCTTCGACTGGAGGCAAGCGAATGGCAGCAATTCTACCCATAAGATGGGGGTCATTATTATTAGGCTCGTTGACATAGTTAATGTTATCGATGTCATCTTGTTGGCCTACTTGGCTGCCATTGTTGCCGTTCACACTTACACTTGTTGTTCCAAAACACAAACAAGCAAAACAACACTAAAATTAAGTAAGTTAAACTATGACTAACAAGAACAAAATTCAACTTGGCTAATAATTCTCAAGTAACACAACTCCCCGGCAATGGCTCCATTTTGATTTCACCCATCAGGACACTTCATCCAATACAAAGTGCCAACGATTGTTAGTGAGTAATATAGCCCAACTAAGTGATTTGGGGTCGAATCCCATAGGGAGTGGTACGTATTTGAGAATCAATAGAAAAGCATGAATATGTTCAAGTCAATCATAGGTAAAAAAAATTATGAATAAAAGCATGATCCAAGTTTGGGGTGACACAAATGTCAAATAACAGGGGGTTTTGATTGTAATTATCAATTACAATAGTAAATAACACGAAAATCGCAAGTATAGAGATGGGTTCTTGGGATGTGATTAGATTATGGGCTAAGGTAGAAAAATGGGTGATTGCAATGAATAGTGAATAGCTGTAAATCAGTGAATAAGCTAGACTTTAGTGGGGAAAAAATTTCTCTCGAACAATTTACCCCGAATCAAATTGGTTTCTGTCGAACACCAATAAGGAGTGATGAGTCCATGATTTGGACTTATTTAGGGCTATATTTTGATGAAATCAGTGTCCTCAAATGCATGTTTTGCCTTGATATCTAATAAAAAAACATTTAAGTTTCAGGTATTTGAAGTTTGAGGGAAAGCATGGACGCTATCGAGCAAAGAGGAGCAAAAGTAGTTAACAGAACGAAGAAATGAAGATCTGTGAATCGCCGAACCCATTCGGTGAATTGCCAATAGATCGCATATTCGCCTTTTGTTCCAGTGTGCTAGGCCCTGAAGTAAAGGAGCAAATCTACGGTGAATAAGAGCAGTCGACATATCACCGAGCAACTCTGCGAAGTAATGTTACATCACCTAATTATCCAGGACACAAAGATGGTGAAGGCAACTGATGAAAGACAACGAAGTAGACCAAAGGGAGGATCGCCAAATACATTGGCGATTCCCACTAACGTCGCTGAAAGATCTTTCGGAGCACATTTCTTGAAAACTATAAATACTAGTTCAACTTTTATTGTTAGAAGCGAATGTTGCCTCATTAGATCTAGTTTCTATATTATTAAGTTGGAGACAACATTTTAGAGATACTCTCTCTAAGTTTTGGAGAGGGTTTTGGAGAACTTGGAGTTTTCAAAGGGTTTCAAATTCAAGGAATTGGACTTGGGTCTCTTGGATTCTTCATTCCTGGCTTTTTTTAAGACTTAATCTTGCATACCCATTGATGGAAACTGATATTGGTATATGTCTGTATCTCTTTTGCATGCGTAGCTAAAACCCTAATTCTTGGGGTATGATTTTTTGTGAATATGTGTTTTCAGCTTGCACAAGAGAGAGGTCGTAAAACTAAGACCACTAAATTGATGGCCAGTGTGAGTGGGTCGGCATGAGGTTCATCGAGAGAGAGTGAAACCTTGTCCCATGTCCACACACTCAGCTCGAGAGAGTGAGTGGGTTAAGGCGGAGGCTGTTATTCATGCGGCAAGTGGTTGTTCGAGAGGAATACATTTGAAACGGGGTAAGTTACTCGATAGAGAGCTTATTCCTCTTAAAGTCTATCCTAGTCACAAATACTCAAATTTACTATCAAAAGAATGTACCCAATGATTTAGTGTATCCCGCATTCCTATCACATCCCAAGAATCCCGTCTCTATGCTTCTATTTTCCCTTATTTCCACTGTTTTAGCTGTTACTTGCTTACAAACCCCCATTTGATACTTGATGATTGCGTTACCCTTTTTAATATGTTATGTGTTCATTCGTCAAAGTCTTTCGCTACGATTAGCTTTAGGAATTTTTGCAGTTAACCATCAATCACGCCCACTCCTTTGGGACTCGACCCCAACCCTTGGTTGGGTTACTAAACTATTGTACGATCGTAGACACTTTCATGGGAAGTTGTGTCTTGATTACGCAAACATCAAAATGTCACCGCTGCCGAGGTGAAAGTTTTTGGTTTAAGATGAATTTTGCTTTTGGTAGTCGTAGTTTACTAACTTTATTTTTAGTTTTGTTTTCCTTTGAGTTTGTTGATATAGGTAGGTACCCTAAGCATGGTTGGGGGAAATGGTGACAACTCGGCAGAGACGAGCCAAGGAGTCGAGAAGGACTTTGAGTTAACCGCACTGGTAACTAAGCCGAACGAGTTGTCCACCAAAATAACAGAGGTGAAAAACCAGTGCAAGAGTCAAGGGAGGTACATACCTACTCACGAGAGGAAGCAGTCTAGAGAGAGGGAGAACTATCGAGTCGAGGACATACTCCAAATCATTCTCCAAAAGATCATCAAACAAGATCGAATGTTGGAAGAGATGAAAGAGAGTATTGAAATGTTGAATCATATGGTTGGCTCTCACTCTAGATCGATTAGCTGATCAGGAAATTCTTGAATTATGCGGTGCCTCATCCTCACTCAAACAAACTATTGGGGTTACCTAGTAACACTAGGAGCAACCCAACCAATGGGGAGTGAGTAAGGACTCACGTCGTGCCAAGACGTTAAATAAGGCGCTTCTTGGGAGTTAACCCAAGGTTTTAAATGCTTTATTTTGCTTTTATAAATAAAGTTTTGTTAGTGGTGCATATTTGAATGAGGAAAGTGATTAAATTTATAGGTTGGCGAGAAACTGGTTAGTCGACGGACTGCCAAAGAGGTCGGCAAATCCAACTTGACCCGCCGTTTGGCTAAATTCAAGTTCAAGTCAGAGCTTGTAAAACTTGGCGAACTTACGAAGAAGTTTAGCGCATCGCCGACTAGGCCGATGACCTAGATGTAGACCGCCGACTTGACCCCCGAGAAACTGAAAAAACTTTGGCAATTGGCGAGGCAGGTGAACACTCGATAAATCGGCGAGTGTAACTAACGTCATTGAACAGGCGCAAACTGGATGGTTTATAATGGCTAAGAAACTTCAAATTTGAAATTCTTCACTTTCGCTCGCTCTTAAACCTCCTAAATTCACACTATGGTAGTATTTCTTTATTTTAGCCCTTTACTAACATTTTTGTTTGTTGATTTGTGCTTGAAGTTGGAATACTTTGCCGCCTAGCTTTTCTATCGCATTTCAATTGGCATTAAAGGTTAGTCCTAAAGTCCCCAGTTTATTGTTGAAAATTTTGAACTCTTTCGCAATAATAGTATGTATTGATGTGTGGTGGGACTCTCTGCTAGAATTGGAATATTTACATGCCTATTTCAATTTGAAAATCTTACATGTGGTGCTTTGATCATCAAATGCCCGTATTAGTTGTATAATTGAATGAAATCTCATTAGGTTGTGATTGCGTATGGTTCAATTGATTGGGTCAAGTTTGAGTAGCCCGCATTTGTGCTAAATGCCAAAAATTTGTTCAATGACAGAGCGTGTGACACAACTCTTAAGAGCAAATATCGTCAAAATAGCCAAATTTGGCAAATCCGAGAAAAGTCTGAGTATTTTGAGGTGATGGGTAGTATAGGTCTTGTTTGAATTCCATTAGTGCATACTTTGATTTCAATTTCGGGGCTGCAAAATTGAATTCGAGAAGGTGTGTTGAAAATGGGCACGTTGGGTCATTCAGTCAGCTGAGTCGAGCTCGCCGAATCACTCGGAAGTTCGCCTATTTTCTTCATCTCGCATTTAATTTTGTGTGAAGTTTGTGGTTTGAGTCTGTAACTTTCGGCGAGAAGCTTGAGCTCACCGAAGGCACTCGGCAACTCGCCGAAAGTACTCTTTATCACTCTTTATTTGCACTTGTGAGAGCCTTATGCATTGTAACATTCGGCGGACAAACCCTTGCTTGCCGAAATTAGTCGGCGATTCACCCAAAGGACTCTCCTATTGCCGACTTCCCTTAATTATTGAGCCAATCCCTTCGGTGAGCTCGACTTTGCTCGCCAAAGAGGTTCGGCGACTCGCTGACTGGATCAGCGAGTCTGTCTGCAATTATTTTTTTGTGCTTGCAGTTGAGTTTCTTTTCGATATTTTGCATATATGTTACGCACCAATCTAACTGAGTCACCTTATAAAAAGGTAAATGGTATTACGATAAATGAATGAGGATCATGTCCTTCACAGAAAAGAAAAAAATATCCCCCACCGGGAGATAAAGGCAAACTAAAAAAGCATATAGCGAAGAAATGAGTAGCTATTGAGGTCCAAATTTTTAGTGATCTAGACCTGAAGATGATCAACCCTTAATTCACTGAAAGAATAGGCTCCGAGATAGACCTCAACCCACATCAATGAGGGTTTCATCAGCTGCAGCTCCTCAAACAACAGATTCAGTGCCAGCTCAGGCACCTCCAGTCACCCCTGCACTACCTATAGTTCCTTCACCGAGGCTGTTAAACAGATTGAAAGGTGATGGTTTACGGACCATCATAAAAGAGAAGTTACTATCTATGGAGGGTATGGAGGGCAAGCATCCTGATGTGCTTGAAACTCTCCGATACCATGGATTCGAGTAGTTCACACGATCCCGAGACCTTACATTTCCTCCTGGGTAAGAGAATTTTACACTGCTTATGGGGAGTTGGTGCGTAAGAACAAAAAAAAGGCAAGTCAGTTTCGATCGATGAAGTCGGTCATGGTCAGAGGCAAGGAGGTGGAGTGTCATAGCGAGCATGTTAATGTTGTATTAGTTAGACCACTACACTCTGCACTTCCTTACGAGGGGTTGCCGATTGTTCAGTCCCTGGATGACTTGAAGGATTCGTTGGCTTGGATGATTTCTAACACCACCCCGAGGTAGATGGAGGTAGGAGCTCCCATTGAGAAGAGGGACATGAACATTGCCTCCAGGTTCCGGTTTGGCTTCATCAGCAACACTATCATGCCATCCCAGAACGACTCCATTCTACACCATCCTAAGGCGGTTTGCCTCAGTTCTATCATGCCAGGAGGAGGATCAAATGGCCAGCTCTCGAACAATTTACACCCAAATCAAATTGGTTTCTCTTGAACACCAATAAGTAGTGATGAGTCCACGATTTGGACTCATTTAAGGCTATATTTTGATGAAATTAGTGTCCTCAAATGCATGTTTTATCTTGATATCTGACAAAAAAAACCCTTTAAGTTTCATGTATTTGAACTTTAAGGGAAAGCATGAAAACTATCGAGCAAAGAGGAGCAAAAGTAGCTAAAAGAACGAAGAAATTAAGATCTACAAATTGTTGAACCCATTCGGCGAGTCGCCAATAGATCGCATATTCGCCTTTTGTTCCACTGTGCTAAGCCCTGAAGGAAAGGAGCAAATCAGCGGTGAAAAGAAGCAGTCGGTGTATCACCGAGGGACTCTGCGAAGCAGTGCTACATCATCCAATTTTCCAGGACACAAAGATGCTGAAGGCAACCGATGAAAGGCGATGAAGAAGACCAAAGGGGGGATAGCCGAGTGCATCGGCGATTCCCACTAACGTCGCCGAAAGATCCTTCGGAGCACATTTTCTGAAAACTATAAATACTAGTTCAACTTTTATTCTTAGCAGCGAATGTTACCTTATTTGATCTAGTTTTTAGATTATTAAGTTGGAGACGGAGTTTTAGAGATAGTCTCTCTAAGTTTTGGAGAGAGTTTTGAAGAACTTGAAGTTTTCAAATTCAAGGAATTGGACTTAGGTCTCTTGGATTCTTCATTCTTGGCTTGTTTTAAGACTTTTTCTTGCATGCCTATTGATGGAAACTGATATTGGTATACGTCTTTATCTCTTTTGCATGCGTAGCTAAAACCCTAATTCTTGGGGTGTGATATTGTGAATATGGGTTAGATTAGTTGTTGGGTCTTGCTTGCTGATAGTCTATTTGTAGTTTAAATGTGATTTATTTTAGTGGTTATGGATAAATTTAATGAATTTGTAGTTGCAAATACAAGTTTATTTATGTGTTTTCGGCTTGCGAGAGAGAGTGGTCGCAAAACTAAGACCACTAAATTGATGGCCAGTGTGAGTGGGTCGACATGAGGTTCAGCTCAAGAGAGTGAACCCTAGTCCCATTTCCACACACTCAGCTCGAGAGAGTGAGTGGGTTAAGGTGGAGGCTGTTCTTCATGCGGCAAGTGCGTGTTTGAGAGGAACACATTTGAAACGGGGTAAGTTGCTCGAGAGAGAGCTTATTCCTCTTAAAGTCTAGCCTAGTCTCAAATACTCAATGAATTTACTATCAAAAACGTGTACCCAATGATAAAGTCTATATCGTATTCCTATCACATCCCAAGAATCCATCTCCATACTTGTATTTTTCCTTATTTTCACTATTTTAGTTGTTACTTGCTTACAAACCCCCATTTGATATTTGACGCTTGCGTCACCCTTTTTCATTTGTTATGTTTTCATTCGCCAAAGTCTTTAGCTACAATTAGCTTTAGCAATTTTTGCACTTAACCACTAATTCTCACACGCACTCCTTTGGGACTCAACCTCAATCCTTGGTTGGGTTACTAAACTATTGTACGATCGTAGACACTTGCATTGGAAGTTGTGTCTTGATTACGCTAACATCAAGAAGCAATTAAGAACAACCTACACTTTAGTCCATTCACTCTCTCAAGTTGAATGTGTGGAAAAGGGTTTAGTAATCATTCTGTCGAGTTGAACCTATGACAACCAAATACCCATAGACCATCAAATTAGAAATCTTGATTTTAAAACCTCTCTCTCGAGCAAGCCAAAAACACAAAGGTAGAGTTGCATTTGCAACTACAACCCTTTAGATTAAGCCAAAATTACTAAATGAAATCACTTTTAAACATCATTTACACTATTAATTAACAATACCCAGCAACTATATCAAACCATAATCACATAATCACACCCCAGGAATTGGGGCTTTAGTTAGACATCATAAAAAGATAGAAATTGTTACCAAATTGTGTTTCCATCACCTGGATACGATTAATTTTATCTTTAAAAAGGTCTAAGATGAAGAATCTTCGACACCCACTTCCAATTTCTCTGAAAATGGAAATCTTCAAAGCTAAGGAAAATATTGTCTCAAAACTCAATTCTAAGCTCTCTAATTTGAAAACTGAACAATAATGAAAGCTAGATAAAATTATCATGCTAAACTAAAAATTCAAACATGTATTTATAGTCGCCAAAATTGTGTTGCGAAGGACCATTAGGCGCAATAAGTCGGGATCGCCGATCCACTCGGCAATCCACCCTTTGGTCAGTTCCATTGCCTTTTTGCTTTGGCCTTCAAAAACATCAAGTTCTGTAACTTTGGGCGATATAGCACTGCATCGTGGAACCATTCGGTGAGTCGCCGACTGCTCCTTTCTATCGCCAACATGATTTTGTTTTTCAGGCCTTGGCACACTAGAATATTAGGTGAGACCATGGCCATTCGGCGACTCGCCCAATGGTTTAGGCGATCCTCAGGCCTTCTTTTCTTCGCTCTTTCAGCTGCTTTGTTGCTATTTTGCTCATTATTGTCCATGCTTTGTTCCTCAATCCAAATACCTGAAAATCAAGGATTATATTAGTTATTGGCACAAAATATGTATTTGAGGACACTAAATCTATTAAAGTAAAGCTCTAAATGAGTGTAAATCGTGGACCCATCAATGCCATTGGCCTGTCGATCCAAGGTTCATTATTACACACATGAAAAGGATGTCATTGGCTTACCATTCAAGGTATATCATTAGAATAGGTCATTGAATCCTCATGAAAAGGATACCATAGGTCTACCGATTCAAGGTTCATCATTATAGTAATGCATAGACTGATCATGAAAGGGATACCATTGGTCTACCGATTCAAGAGAAAGCCTTAGAATACTTCATTAGTCATTTATGAAAGGAATTCCATTGGCCTACTAATTCAAGGTTCATTATTACACATATGAAGAGGATTCCCTAAGCCTACCTATTCAAGGTATATCAATGAAGATCACTTTTAATTACACATGAAGAGGATGCCCTAAGCCTACCAATTCAAGGTATATCATACATTGAGAATAGACTTTCAACAACACCACAATTGCATTATAGTCATGATCACATTACTTTCAAAGTATTCGTAAATCATGTACATAAACATCATCATTATACAAAATCTCATAAATTACCCTTCAAGGACCATGAATCATAATTCACTAACACACCTAGAATTACTACAATTTAGGCATGGATAATAACATGATTCAAGTAACTAAACTACTACAAGTACAATTTTATAGTAGTCACCTTTCTACACTTCACCCACATCACATAGTCATAAACTAGGGTTATGGGGGATTCATGGGAAATTTTATCTTAAAACCACCACAAAACAGTAATTCAATCATAATATAAGACGATTAAATCATTGAAAACGTTTTTAGAAACAAATCCATGACTTGGAGTGAAAACCCTAGGTTTTGGAGACTTTTCTACTTTGAAATTGAGAGTTTGAGGACTTCATGGAAGAAAGCTAACCATGAATCAAAGACTACCATACCTTAGGTGTAGAAATCCAACAAATTCGAGTCACAAAGTTTCCTTCTTCAAGCCCTAAATTGATCTTCTTCTTCTTCTATGGAGTTTTAGAGTGAAGATTTTTGGATAGGGTTAGGTTGCTTATGATTTTGGGTTTGGGATTTATGAAGTATATGAGGTGGGTAAAGGCTTAAAAAGTCTTATATATGTCTAAATAAACAATATAAAATGACTTAACACTTAACTATATTAATTAGGAATTGCCTAAACTAACCATTACCTTGGCCGAGATTTGGGCAAGTTGTAGGCATGACCTGCGCCTGGGACCTACGGTCCTTGGATGGACCTACTGGCCATCCTTCAGGTCCGTAGGTCATGACCTGTAGCTTGATTTTGAGGGCTTGACCCACGACCCCCACCTACAGGGCGTGGGTGGGTGTACTACCCGTAGGTCCCTCACGTAGGTGGGCTATTTTTGGGAAGTTTTGAGGCAGCTTTGGGGCTAGGCTTTAGGGTCCTCCTCAAGGACCCTTGGTTGGTCCTTAGGGGGTCGTACCTTGACATTTAACCCCTAAAACCCTCATCCAAGGTACGGGAAGCCGTTTTACAACATTAACCCTCACATCCAACTCTAAAACTCTCATATAAAGCTCTAGTTTCACCTACTAGTTTTCCGGGTGTTACAACAGCCCATACAATAATGTTCAAAACCTAAAATAAAAGAATATAAGAGAAATGGTGGTAAAATCCTCGAATGCTATGAGGACTCACCAATCTTCAAATCTTTCTCCTACTATGATCCTAGCCATGGAGATGAGAGTCGATATCGCCGGACCCTACATTTGGATAAAAAATGTTGGCATGAGTATGCTTTAGTACAAACATGTACTAAATATGATAGCTTGCATAAATATCAACATAAGAATAAGAGTTAGGAAACATAAGTCCTAAACCATGATCAACACAAGTAAATCTCATCTTAGAACATACTTACGATACTTCCTTGAAGTAACCTTCTTTCATCATGACTATGCTATCTTTGATGTGAGAAGTAGTTAATTCATAATTATTCTTATTATCCATGGAAGGCACGTCATCTTGTCAATCCAAGCTAAGTCATTATCCATGGAAGAGAACATCGTCATGCCAATCCAAGCTATCCATGGAAAGGTTCCTTCTCACCAATCCAAGCTACCCATGGAAAGGTACAACTTACCAATCCAAGTTATTCATGGAAAGATACAACCTAGTAAACAGTCCAAGCTATCCATCAAAAGGTACTACTTACCAATCAAACATATCCATGAAAATGTACTATTTACCAACCCAAGCTATCCATCAAAAGGTACTACTTACCAATCAAAGTTATCCATGAAGAGGTATCATATTACCAATTCAAGCTACTGATGAAGAGGTATCATATAACCAATTCAAGATATCCATGAAGAGGTATCGTATTACAATTCAAGCTATTCATGGAAAGGTACTATTTACCAATCCCATCTATCCATGGAAAAGTACTACTTACCAATCCAAGCGATCTATTGAAAGGTACTACTTACCAATCCAAGCTATCCATGGAAAGGTACTACATACCCATCCAAATTAGGTCTTATTATCATAGTTCATAAATTCCTTGATTCATTTTAGGTGAGCAAGCCTTTCAACCTAGAATAATTCTATCTGAGAAAAGCTTTAACATGCATACATTCATAAAGGAAATCATGTGGGTAAATCCCTTCCACAACAATTCTATCTAATAATCAACAAGTACATATAAGCTTTACTCTCAAAGCCCTAATAATCATAATCATCATATATGCTTCAATCTCGAGCAACTCATATCTTTATGCTTCAATATCAAAGCAATCTACAATGTACCTTATAAATTCTATAAGAAAACATCTAAATCCATAATTTCCCCTTTCATGGAGTAAAACAAATTTACATCAATTCCTAATTAAATTCATGGGTTAGGCATGGGTAGTTGGAAATTCATTCTAAAATCATTGAATCCACTCAATTCAAGCATAAACAACCATAATCCAATCATTAGGATCAACATTCATCAAGACCCACAACATTGGAAGAAACCCTAACTCAAATTAGGTAGTTTCTACTTTTCAATTGAGGAAATCTTAGGGGCTCCATGGATTAAAGGATTCCATGGATGAAAAGCCATCATACCTTGTTAACAAAGCCCAAAAAACTCTTAAGGAATGGAGACTTGACCTGGATCCTAGCTTGAACTCTTTCTTCTTCTTCAGGTTCTAGAGAGACAAATATTTCAGAGGAAGAACTTGCGATTTTTTTGGATTTCCGAAATATTGACTTGAATGGGTGAGTTTTCGAATTAAAATTACTTATATAGGGATCCTAGGCTTGGGTAAAATGACATAGTATTTTGAGAATAGGGGCACATGTTAAAGGTATGCTCTCAACGCACAATAGCAAGGTAGCAATTGTGAGCTAAGAAGACTTCATCAACGACAATCACCACCTACGCACACACCCAAAATTGTCACACCAGCTACTAGAGCAACTCATAAAATGTCGCCTCTCACTTTTGGGGATTTTCTACCTCCGAAGTACCAAGCAACAGAAAAGGAGAATGATACTAGTAGTTTAGAGGATGAGATTCAACTGGGAGATGCGGATGGGAAGGAAACACCGAAGAGACGATTGCAATTTTCTGATGCTTTGATGTTGGTACTTCAAAACAACCTACTCCTGGTGCTCCAGAATATGTGAAAGGAAACCGCAGTAATGGTAAGACTTTGAACTTCATCCCCCTGTGCTAAAAGAGGGTATTCTTATAGTTCAAATTTAAGAGGAGGATTACCAATTACAGGTTAAGGAGTGGGAAAATGCACTAATAGGGTATGTTATTGGGGGAAATCCTTATGAAGCACAAATGACTTAATTTATCAGGAAGGTATGGGGTTTTGTTGAACTACCTAAGATAGTACCATGAAGTTGAGTACTATGTTTTTAAGTTCAAAAACCTCATTGATAGAGAGAAAGTGATGCAAATATGGTCGTATTTCTATGGGAATAAACCTATGATTTTATGAAATTGGGAATTGGACTTTGAGTTGAATGTTGATATGTATAATAAAATTATAATTTGGGTGAGATATCCTAGCCTACCTGTGGGGTACTTGTCTATTAGAGCTTTGAGTAAACTTGCTAGTGCAATTGGGATACCACTATACACTGATGGGTTCACTGAAATGCTGAAAAAATATCCTATGCCAGGGTATTAATTCAGGTTGATTTGGCTAAAAGCCTACCTGATTTTATGGTAGTGGAAACACCTTTTGGACCATGGGATCATAACATAAAGTATAAGTGGAAACCGAAGTTTTGTAATCAATGTATCATACTGGGGCATAATGAGACTGAATGCTTGTACAAACACTCTAAAGAGAAGAACCTGTGGGGGGGGGGGGGGTAAAAGTGGACCATGGGAAGGGGAAGATGAAGGATGCTAGTACAAGACTAGTGGCCAAGTGGATACATGTTAAAACTGAATCTCAAATTGCAACAAGTGAGGATATACAAGAGGTAAATAATATTCCAACAGATCAACCAGATATAGATCCTGGCCAGAGAGATGGTAAGAAACATGTGGATGAGATAGTAGCTGACACACTGATTGAAGAGGAAGGAATGCAGGGCAATTGGAAGAGTGCTGTCAACTCTATGCCATTCCTTCCAACATGATACTTTCTACTTGGAATATAAGGGGCCTTAATCAAGGCCATAAATAGAAAAATCTTGAACACTTTCTGAATAAACATAGAGTAGATATGATGGGATGCTTGGAAACAAGGGTTAAAGAAAAGAGAGCTGCACAAATTATTAACAAATTAGCATATGGATGGTCTAGTGAAAATAATTACAGGGATGATGCAAATTGTAGAATTTGGCTTATGTGGAAATCAACATTAAAGGTGCAAATACTTGATATTCAGGAACAATTCATCCATTGCTTAGTTCAAGAACCAGGGCTCCAACTAAGATTATATTATACTGTTGTTTATGCTAGAAATGAAGTGCAGAAAAAGAAATATTATGGCTGAATCTTATGCAAATAACATTGCAGAATCAACTTCCTTGGATTATAAGTGGAGACATTAATAGTGTTTTGAGCTATGAGGATAGATTGGGATCTCCTGTCACACAACAAGAGGTACATGGATTCCAAAATACTGTTGATAAATTACAGCTAATGATGAGTCCACGATTTGGACTCATTTAGGACTTTATTTTAATGGATTTAGTGCCCTCAAATGCATATTTTGTCTCAATAACTGATGTAAATACTTGAATTTCAGGTATTTTAACTTAGGGACAAAGCATGGACACTATGGAGCAAAAAGGAACAAGCCACCCAAAAGAATGAAGAAAAGAAGGCCGGAGGATCGCCTAAACCATTGGGCGAGTCGCCGAATGGCCTTACACTTGCCCAATGTTCCAGTGTGCCAAGCCTTCAAGGACAAAATCAAATAGGCGATAGAAAGGAGCAGTCGGCGAGTCGCCGAACGGTTTCTCTAGGCAGTGCTATATCACCCAAAGTTACGGAGCTTAAAGTTGTTGAAGGACAATGCAGAAAGGCGATGAACCAGACAAAAAGGTGGATCGCCGAGTGGATCGGCGATCCCGACTAACTGCGCCGAGTGATCCTTCACAGTATAATTTTTTACACTTATAAATACTTGTTTGAATATTTAGTTTAGTATGCAATTTTCAAGTTTTATATTTTTCAGAACTCAGTTTTTACAACATTCAATTTTTAGAACTTAGTTTTTGGAGACTATATTCCTTAGCTTCGAAGAGTTGAAGATTTCTATTTACTTAGCATTTGGAAGTGGGTATTGAAGATTCTTCATCTTTGTCGTATTTAAAGACAATATTTATCGTACCCATTTGATGAAAACACTTATCGGTATCGATTTCTATATCTTTATTATGTCTAGCTAAAACCCCAATTCTTGGGGTGTGATTTTGTGAATATGGGTTGAATTTACTGTTGGGTATTGTTAATTGATTATTTATTCACAGTTTAGAGGTGATTTTGTTCAGTAGTTGTGTTTGAATTAAATGGGATTGTAGTTGAATATATAATTTTATCTTCGTGGTTTTGACTTGCCTGAGAGAGAGGTTGTAAAACCAAAACTACTAAATTGATTATCGGCAGTTATTGGGTTGTCATGGGTTCAGCTAGAGAGTGTTAATCCTAAACCCTCTCCCACATATTCAGCACGAGAGAGTGAATGGAGTAAGGGGAAGGTTGTGCTTCATTGCCGCTTATCGGTGTTTGAGAGAAACCGATTTGATTTGGGGTAAATTATTCGAGAGAAAATTTACCTCCACTAAACTCTAGCCTAGTTACCAATTTACAGCGAGTTACTATCAATAGCATTTACCCGGTTGTGTATTTTAGCCTATATTCCTATCACATCCCAAGAATCCCTTCGCCATATTTGCATTTTCGCTTTAGTTGTCTCTTTAGTTGATAATTGCTTACAAAAACCCCTTCAATAATTGACACTTCTGTCACCCTTTTTATTTTATCATGCTTTTACTCATTAATATCTATAGTTATAATTAACTTGAACATGTTTTTACTTTTCTATTGATTGTCAATTACAAACCGCTCTTTGTGGGAATGATCCTAACCCTTGGTTGGGTTATATTACTATTGAACGACCGTTGACACTGAGTATTGGAGGTAGCGCCCGGATACGTCAAGTCAAAACTAGTGCTGCTGTCGGGGAGTGGTGTTAATTGAGAATGTTTAGTTAAGTTTGATTTTGTTCTTGTTAGTTATAGTTCTACTCACTTAATTTTTAGCTCTGTTTTACTTGTTTGTGTTGTAAACAAGAAGTTTGAGTGTAAACGACAGCCAAGTAGGCCATAAAGACGACATCAAAAATCTCAATGATGTCAACGAGCCTCATGCTAATGACCCCCATCTCATGGGAGGTATTGGTGCCATTCGCTTACTTCCGGCCAAAGGTAATGCAGTGTTCCACATCACAAGTACTATGTTGCAACTAAAAGGGCTTTTCAGTGGTTTGGATCATGTGGATCACCATGAGCACATTAGAAACTTCATGGATGTATGCGAACCATTCTCTTTCAAGAATATCTCCCAAGAATCGGTCCAGTTGAGGTTGTTCCCGTTCTCTTTGATGGGAGAGGTGTGCAAGTGGCTGGATGAATTGCCACGTGAATCAATCACTTCGTGGGAGGAGTTGGTCACCGCATTTCTAGTGCGATTTTTCCCTCCTTTAAAAATGATGACTCTTCGGGACATCATTCAGAGCTTTAAGCGTCTAGAAGGTCATCCTATTCATGAAACTTGGCTGCGATTCAAAAAGTTGGTGCTTCAATGCCCAACCCATGGCTTGCTGGATAATGTGTTGTTGCATTATTTTTACCGAAGTCTGGATTCAATAAATAAGGATGTTGCTGACCAACTCTCTCTGGGAGGTTTGATGCAGCAACCTTATGTGATAGCTGCTCAACTCTTGGATGGCATGACTACCATAAACACTGCGTGGTATACCCGTGAAGACTCCATCAATTGAGTATGAAGAATTAAGTCTTAAAAGACGTCAAGAAAGAAGAATCTTTAAGACCCAAGTCTAATTTCTTGGAGTTGAAACCCTTTGAATCTTCAAGGTCATAGAAAAAAGTCTCCAAAATCCTTTAAAATGTAGACTCTCTCAAAAATTGTAAAAAGTTCTAATAATAATAAGTATATCTCATCTAAGATAGAAATTTAAACAAATATTTATAGTGTTTGAAAATTTGTGCTGTAGAGGACCCCTCGACAAAATTAGTCGGGATCGCTGATACACTCGGTGATCTGCCGTTTGATCAATTTCATCGCCTCAGCCTCTTCACATTTTGAGTCGTTGGACGATATGGTACTGCTTCGCGGAACTGCTCGGTGACACACCGACTGCTCCATTTCATCGCCAACTTGACCTTTTCCTTCAGGGCTCAACACATTGGAAAAAAAGGCAATCTCCAGGTTGATTGGCGACTCACCAACTGAGCTCGATGATCTTCAGGCCTTCATTTCTTCATTCTTTTCAGCCGCCTTGTTCCTTCTTGCCAAGTATTGTCCATGCTTTGCCTCAAACTCTAAATACCAGAAACTTAAGGATTTTCATCAGATTTTGAGACAAAATATGCATTTGAGGACACTAATTCTATCAAAATATAGCCCTAAATGAGTCCAAATTGTGGACTGATCAACACCCCAAATTTAAACTTTTTGTTGTCCTTAAGTAAAATTCATGTTCAACCGTTCAAAAAGGATGTTTTGAAGCAGTGCTACACAAGACTCAATCATGAATGTACACAACAAGACTCAACTTACTTATGCAAGAATCAACTGTATACTCAAAGACTCAAGTTGTGACACACCATTATCAAAGATTCTCAAGCTCACTATACTTGCTTCAAATGCAAGTTCAAGCTCAACGAAGGTATTTGAATGCCCTTACACAAAGAATGATTCCATATTCAGACACAATGGTTTAATCATTTATAATTCTGGAATCAAATACAACGCTCACTCTCCCAAAGAAGTACACAATGCATGCGTTCACCCATAGGTTTTCCCGTATTTTTTCAATCAACAATTGTTTCAGCTCACTCAAGATCAAAAAGGTCTTTTTAAGGCTTGTAATGGGGCTGAGTGCAAAGGTACGGTCATTTAGGCTCAGAGACTTTCATCTTCATGAAATGTGGTGTTTTCAACACTCCCTTCCCTCTTCTTTCATGATTTTTTTGAGTGCTCATAAGTCATCCCATTATTCACTTCTATGGATTGTTCAGAACCCCATTTCTTTTGACATTTCTCTTGTCTTTTCCTTTTTTTTTGTATGGAGGGGTTCCATTTTTGTCAACACCATAGGTTAAAGGGGACTCTTCTTGCACTTCTTGACGTGCCTTTTATTTTCACCATACCCCCAACTTAGGCTTTTGACCTAAGTTGGCTATTCAATCAACCACAAATCAGGAGGATTATGGGTAGTGGATTTAAGAGAGGCCATTTTTTCATCAAGTTTCTTCCAAAGAAAGGTAAGGCTCAAGGGGAATTCAAAAGAGGTTCACACACGCACAAGGTAGGCCACAAAAGAGGTACATGTCAAATTGGCTCATACACTTCGAAGTTGCCTAAGATCATATCAAGAGATGGCCTTACTTAGCTGACCGGACCAACGGGGCAAATTCTAGGTGTTATCGTGCATGGTTCATAGTAAGCTCATCACACAAGACATAGACACCAAAGTCAAACAAGACTCCACATTTTTGCTAATGCGCAACGATCATCAAAAGAGAATCAATTCGATAATTGGCTAGTCACAACGAGATGCAATGAGTTCACATAATGACTAGATAACTTCAATTGGTCTCATCGTAGCTGCAAATTCATGTTTGTTCAATTATGAGCACTATTTGAGTAATCAATATTGATTAAAACTGATACTCAGATTTGCAAGAGAACAACCACATTCAATATTTACAAGAGGTGCCGAATTTTTTTTTTAAGGGTCAAAATCAGTTGCAATTTAAAATTAAAGGAGCCATAAGCTCAAACATTCGCAAGGCAACATTATGATTCACAACCCAACAAGAATATAGCGCACACAAAGGTGGGCCACACCCCACCACAATTAAAAAATCATTTTTCTTCAACTACAAATAATAAATTATCCAACAGTGAAATAAAGCAAAATAGAGAGGGAGGTAAAGAGGGGGTCCTGTATACGCAACCGCTCTGTCTATCTGGGCATCAGTGCCTGATACCTCATCCTGAGCCTAGGCATCAGTGCTAGAGGTCATCTCAGGGGGAATAACAGTGCTAGATTCACTAAGGACTGTTGAGTGTGAGTTTACCAGAAAGACATACACCGCTCTACAAAATCCCCCGGCCCATGAAGAACTACTAGGGTCCAGGGTAATGGTTTTCCGGGTAAAAGCGTGTTTCTTGCCCTTGCCTTTCCCAGTAGTTGTGGGTAGTTTGGAAGCTTTTCCTTTAGACGTAATTGCATCCTCCTTTATCGCAATCTCTTTCGACTTCTCTTGAGCTGGCGTTATTCTTTCAGTAGCTTTGGATTTAGTCATATCTATAAAATCTCGAAGAGAAGTTAGAAAAACATTTAACAAAAACACCGTCGATCAGTTGTTGGTAAGCTTCGCTGACTCTTTCGGCGAGTCAGCGATATCATTCGGCGATCTAGGGTTAGTCCATTGAAAGTTACAGTGCACAAAGATCCAGGGGAGTTGACAAGGATAAAAAGAGACTTTCGGCGAGTGGCCGAAGGTCGTTGGCGACGTTCAACTTCTCGCCAAAAGTTACAGAACCCATCAACACATAGAGCATAAAATTTAAGGGCGAGATGGGGACAATAGGTGAAACACCGAGTGGTTCGGCGAGTTTGACCCAACTTGCCAAATGGCTCAACGTGTGTATTTTCAACCCAACTTCTCAAATTCAACCCCGTAACCCTCGAAAACAAAATCAAAGTATGCACTACTACAATTAAGGTAGGACCCATAGCAACCAAACACAACCCTTTGAATTTCAATAGAGTTTAAGGCATACAATTACATGAATTTAATAGTTACAACTACTCAAGCAAGATTATCAAATTAAATCATGCATGTAAACAATCTAACCTTATTGGAGAGGCCCAACACAGAACAACTCAATAAGATCAATTGCAAATAAGCACAATTTTCTCTAAGATGAAGTCGGGGAATAGAAAATCGACCTTTGGTGTTGACTACGAGAAGATTGAAATGCTAGGCGACATTGTAATCCAACTCCGACCACAAATCAACACTAATAATATTCTAACAACGCAAGAAATATAGAAACTAGAATGCAGGCGTGACTTTGGGCAGATAAAAAGTGACGGAAAGTGAATGTGTTTTCAACTTTTAAACCTTTGGCCTGCAAAACCATCCAGTTCTCGCCCACTCGGCGACATTAGTCATGCTCGCCGAGCCACTCGGCGATACGTAGGGTGGTCAATCACCTCGCCAAATTTTACATGGCCTACAGTTGCTATGGGAGTCCAAACGACGGTCTTCATTGGGATCACCGACATGGTCAGTTATTCGCCAATAATTTCCTAGGCTCACCAAGTTTTACAGACTCCAATTTGAAGATATCTTGAGTCAAATGGTAGATTCGGTCGGGCTCACCGACCTCTTCGATGACTCGCTAAATGGACCCATTCCTCGCCACCCTGCACTTTTTGGAACACTTTCCACACTTCAACTTGTACAAACAACACACTATTATTTTACCAAAACACAAATAAAAGCAATAAAAAAGGGTTTTGCATTGCCTCCCAAACAACGATTTAGTTAACGTCACGGCACGACGCAAGTCCACCTTCAAACCTCATTCTTGGGGTTGACCATAGTGTCACTAGGCAACCCCCTTTTCTGTCTCAAATTTAGGTAAGACGACATCTGACCCATTTGGGCCTCCAGCTGCTTGGTTGATACTGAATGGGAGGTAACGGTCTGGCTAAGGGTCGACACGTCTTCTTTTATCTCTTTCAATATCTTGTCTGACCCTCAACTTTGTTGATGATACGACAAAGCATATCCTCAAACCTACCACCCTTCGAATCTTTTGGCTTTTGGCGCTCGTGGGGAGGCACATACCTATCCTTCTCCCCATCCATC
>JAJONQ010028227.1:0-59911 GCA_036250385.1 Solanum microdontum | reverse complement strand
AAGATGACTCCTAGGGCTTTAAGGGTAAAAGCTAATATGAATAAGCTATGGGTGATAAGGCTTTAACAAGGAAGCTATTATATATGTTGAATTGTATATGGAATTATTGTGAAAGGACTTCATCCACATGGCTTATAATATGAGTATATGAGTGTATACATGGAATGAATGTTGTAATTGAGTTATGGCTATATCTATGTCTTATGTGGTGAATGCTAGATATGTTGACTTAACATGATCCTTAAATGCAAGATATGAGGGGTATGCATGATTATGAAGTTATGTGCATGTTTTATGAACACTTAGAGAGAGAAGTGTCTATGATGATAATGTTGTTGTTGTGTCATTGAAAGGACAATCAAACACCCCCTCCCAATGCATGAACATGACTATGATGTGACTAAGGTGTTGTTGAAAGGCTAATTCTCATAGGCACCCTTACACATGACTATACATGAAGTATGTATGTTTATGATCAGCTTGTTATGTTGATTGAAAGGTTGTTCTCATGAACACACTATGCATATGATGTTAAAGGTTTACTCACATGTTGATGATTCGAAGGTTGAAAGGATATTATCATGTAATGAATCTATGAGTTATTTTGATGCTATGTTGGTTTGAGAGCCTAGTGCATTCTTTCATGAACATGAACTTAAGTAAAGACTTAATATGAATTTTAAAGGGAATTATGCTTAGCATCGAGTGGATATGAATATGAGATGGAAGCTTTTACGTTAGAAAGTCCGTCTTCCCAATGTAAGTTATATCATGAGATGGAAACCTTTTACGTTAGAAAGTCCGGGTTTCTAGTAGCAATCTCCTTATCCCATAACTATGTGACCACATAGGTCTTTAGCTAGTGGATCCACCTAAAAGCTAATATGTTAGTTCTACCTCAAGCAAGTAGGACACCTCTTTTCTGTGTGGGGGTAAGACACCGCATTCCATGTAGCTCAACATGGTCTATGTCGGTTAAGGCTCTATTTCCCTATATGATAAGAATATGAATAATGACAATGACAATGACATGAGTTATGTACTATGGTTCCTCAAGAGGTTCTACTTAGTATGAATAGAGGTATGGGACTTTGTTCATACATTGCACAAGTAGGCTTTGAGAGTGGGCATGGTATGTCTCTTTTATGATATGATGATTGTGAGTTAGATGTATGCTTTATATGAATTATGAACATGAACTTGGACATGAACTATACTTACGACTTTTTAATGAGCCTTACTTAGTGTGAATGGGGGTATGTGACTTCACTTATACATTGCACAAGTAGACTTATAAAGGGGTTCTGGTGTGGTTTCCTTATGCTATGAAGATATATGAATTTATGTATGCAAGATATGGATTGTTGCTATGAGTGACTTTACTTATTACAAGTTATGAACATTAATGTCTCCTTGTCTATGAGTGTTGGCTATGGATAAGGTCAAGGTATGTTATGAATGAATATGGTGGCCTAAAAGTGAGACTTAGTGTAGATAGGATTATGGGATCCTATCTATGCATTGCACAAGTGTAGCTTAGGGTTTCTTATGTGGTAGTTCTATTATGATGAGATGATCTTGGTATTTAATTATGTATGTGAACTATGTCTTGTCAAGATTGGAGTATGCATTATGTTTATGTTGGAGACTATGCTTGCGATTATGATGATATCCCTTATGCTATGATGAAATGTACATGATTTGTCTTATGAGATACATTCTCCAACTATTTCAAAGATGATGTTCTAAAGTGGCATATAGCATGGTTTCAACTAAAATATCCCTTTTTGCATGATGTGGGGATTTTTATGCATGGCTTCCATACTTGGTACATTTTGTGCTAACCCATATTTCTACATTTTCTATAAGTGTAGGGTTTGGTGATATCGGATTCTACGACCATAGTAGATCAAGAAGAAGAAGATTGATGAGTCCTCACAGTATTCGAGGGCTTGACCATTATGTCGTTGTAGTCTTTCTTTATTTGTTTAGACTTTTGTAAGATCTGTGTCCCTAAGATTGAATTCAACTGTTCTAGATGGTTTGAGACATAGTGTTATAGACTCTCTCTTGTTTTTATAAAAGACTTCAATTCTAAAGAAAACTTTTAATTTTCCGCATTTTTTCCCTATGCTCTTATGTTATGATATGCTATGAGGCTTGTATGAGCTTTTTTAGAGTCTTGTACGCCATGTTACCTCCGGGGTGTAGGCTCGGGTCGTGACAAGTGAACTGTGGGGAATTCATCCTGAAAACGTCATGTATTCTAGAAATATCAGCCACATTACTCCTCATTAACCAACCTAATTTTCTACAACTTGAGTCAACATCTGTATAACATTTAAGAACTTAACATTAGTCACATTTCCCTAAGGGGGTTACACTTCTGGTGCATTCGAACCTTCTTGACCTTGAGGATTAGCAATACTCCTAGTAATATGTCCTCAAATAGTTCTTCATGGAGGTGTGGTTTGAAAATATATGCATAAACATGACTTAGAGAATTTTTTATAGAGTTGAACTATATCACACGAACAAGAGTAAGAAGAAAGTGAAAAGTTCCTAAATGTCGTAGCATCCTCAATATAGATGTGGTACGCTTCACACCTATAAAAGGTTTCTACAAGACATGGCTTCATAGACACCCTAGAACCCTTGAACTTTGTGCTCTGATACCAAGTATGTCACGCTCTGAGCCTACACCCTGGATGTGGCCGGCACTCGAGAACTATTGTTGGTCCCCAAGAGAACCCTTAGCCTGGTTGACTCTTTAGCGGAAGACTTAGCCAAGAAATATGTGGCTTAAAACAAAATCCGATCATTTAAACTCAAAGTCAATACTTAACTCAAATGTTTGAAAATATTCAATGCAATAAACATAATAGTTGTAAAACTATTTAATAAGAACTCTGAGGACATCTCAATTCTAACTATCTATGAAGCTGGTAATTGTAACATTGGTGTCGGGACAAGACTCATGACAACTTAAAGCTACCTAACTGAAAGTAAATGTGAAGTCCTCTGAAATGTAGGGAGGCTTACCAAAAGCTACATGAAATGCAAAGTTAACTCCACAAATCGCCTATTGATGATCTTGAACACCTATATCTGCATCATAGAAAGATAAAGGTTGAATGACATTAGTAGATTGAATATACGAGTATGTAATATAGCAGAAGCGTAACAACTTAGAGAAAATACTGTAATAGATAAATATATACTCAGGCTGAATGTAAAAAAGTAGGAGCTAAATCATTTAAAACATTAGAAATATTTACTCATATTTGAAACTCAATTTAATAAGTGATATAGTAAAATTACTATTTTAACACTATTTATAGATTCTCTAAATGATTACCAACACAATGAAAGACGTGAGGATATAACGTCGAACCCACACTGCCAGAACTATCATATATCCTGCTGGAGTATAGAACCTCTCAACTAAGTGGATCCACTAAGCAATAAGGATTTATCCAAAACATATGATCCTTTACCCATGTTGGAAGACATGGTTTATGTGGATTTTGAATTGTCTGAACTCATTCTCATATCGCTGCTCAATACTACTCCCAAATATTTACTCATGCTCAAATGTATAAAACATATTCTTTCTCTGTTTTGAGGCAATTACTCAAAATAACCTCTTAAAAGAGGTAACTACTCTGAAATATCTCTGAACTCATAAACTCATTTTAGGAATAAAAGTTTCTCTTTTCTCAATGTAAAAATGATACATTTGGGAATACTTAGTCCCCTTATATTTTTTTCTCAATCATGTATAACGCTCTCTTCAAAATTCATCTTTGTTTTCTCAGAAAAATTAGTGAGAACCATTCTTTGGTTAAAAAGGATGCTCAATAATAACTCAATAATTGGGTTTAAGCTGAAAGATAGACATTAACAATCAACTCAAGAATCTCAATTCAAGATATAGCAATTCAATAATCAGGGAATAGAATTCAAAACTCATCAACGAAACTTATCTCAAGAATCATTAAAACAAAGGACGTAACTTTATATTATTCTTTACTGATAGAAAGTTGATATAGGGCATGAGAAAGAACTCAGTCTATCACTATAATAGCCTTACATAACTTGGAAGAATAAATTTCTTGGCGAAATCGACGAAATTCAAAGAATGTTAGAAAACCCCAGCTTTTATCATCTTGAATCATTGATCTAAGTCTTTGAAGTGTTAAAGAATGTTTTAACACTGTTTAGACCCATAAAGGTGAAAAAGGGTTATGGTTTAGGATTTGAAAGGGTGGGAAAAGACTAAACAACCCTTCTTAAAAACTGACAAAAACTTTCTATCAGCCCATCTATGGTGTGTGGTTTGTTCTACGAACTGTAGAACCCATTCGTGGAATTTATATTGAATTTTGCAGCTCAAAAATTCATTTTATGTCATGACCTAGGAGTACCCCCTGGATGTAACAAGGTACATAGGACCCTGAAAGGCACCATGTAAGCCACTTAGCATATCATAACATAAGCATAGAATAATAAAGAGAAGAAAACTCATTTGAAGTCCAAAATCTTTATAAAGGAAAGCAGAAGTCTAGACTTGTCTCATTATAGCCATCTAATACAAAAGTTCCAATAAAAGGGACACAACCCATACAACGTAGTTCAAAAATGAAATACCAGAAATGAAACTCAAAGTGGAACTCCCGTCCTCGAACCATGAGGACTCACCACAAACAAGGAGAATAGTTGAATCCCAGTTTGAACAAAATGAAGATCACCTCAAACACCGGACACTACACTTGTGGAAAATGTAGGAGAATATGGGTTAGTACAAAAATGTACTAAGTATGATAGCCATGCATAAAAACCTTGAAAACATGCTAAAAGGGACATTTTAGTTGAATGCATGCCATTTGCTAAGTTAAACCAATCTTTTGAAAAGAGTGTAAAAACACAAGTCGTAAGCGTAAGACATCATAATGAGACATAGACTATAAGCATAAAAGAAAAAAACATAGCCATAGACATAATCCATACATAAGTCATCTTAACATAACATATGATAAACACTTCATAAGTCACCTCAAGTACAAGCATGTGCAATGCATGGATAAGATCCCATAATCCCACCCATGTTAAGCAAGTCACGTTAGGTCCTCATTCATATTCATCTTCTTTTCATCTCATTCTTAACTTATTTATCATAGATAAGAAAACATTCACCTTTAGTCACAGACATATATTGGAAGGGCCTTTCAAGCTACAATCCAAATTAAGCATACATCATTACATAGACCATCATAACATAAGAAAACATACCATAACTACCCTCAAAGCATACTTGGGCAATGCATGAACAAGATCCATACTCTCACCCATACTAAGTAAAGCTTCTTGAGTAACCATAGTTCATATTTAATCATAGCGGGAATAAGGCTTAACCGACATATACCATATGAGGTTAACATGGAATCCGGTGTCTGCCCCACACCGAAGAGGGTTGGTCTACTTGCCTAAGGTAGGACAGGTAATTTTAGATTAGGTGTATCCAACATCTAAATATCCTGTGGGGCATCTAGTTTAAGGGATAAGAAGATTGATACTAGAAACTCTTGTTTTTCGACGGAGGAGCTTCCATCTCAAGAGATTGGTTCTAGAAACCCGCCCTTTCTGACGGAGGAGCTTTTATCTCATAACAATAACCACTCGGTGCTAGGAATTAATCCCACGGAGTACTCATTAAGTCATAACTTCTTTCATTATGATAGCTCATTAGATCAGGCGTGAGAATAACCTTTCACCGTCCATGTCTACATATAACATTAGATTCAATTAGGTGAGAATTGCTTTTCAACCTTAGAATCTTCATTATGTGAGAAAACCTTTCACATTTTGTTCATTATGTGTTCATGAGAATAGCCTTTCAATGAATCACAACAACATTATCATAATCATGGATACTTCATTCATAGTAATGCATAAGTGTGTGTGTGTGAGAATAGCCCTTCAACAACACCACAATTACATCATAGTCACAATCACTTTACTATCCATGTGTTCTTAAAACATATACATAACCTTCATAAAACATGCATAATATCATATATTGTCCTTTGAAGGGTCAAAGCTCATATCATATCAACACATCTAGAATTCACTACATTAGACATGGATACCAACATAATTCAAATAATTAATTCACTACATTCAAAATTCTATAATATTCTACTTTCATCAATCAATACCCACACTTTGAGATCCAATTTAGGAAAATAGGAACATTCATGGATTCTTTGGGAATTCAACATAAAACCATATAAAATCATCAATTTATCCATAATAAAACATAATTCAATCATTAAAAACGAATTTGAAAGGAACCCATGAGATTGAAGTCAAACCCTAACTTTTGGGATTTCTAACTTGAAATTTGGTGGTATTGAAGGGGCTCCATGGGTGAAGGCAACCCATGGATGAAGGACTACCATACCTTGGTGAATATTTCCAACTAATTTGAGGAGAAGAGATTGTTTCTTCAACCCTAGCTTTCACTTTCTTCTTCCTCTTCCTTGAGGTTTTAGAGAGAGAATATTTAGGGAAAGTTGGTTTTTGATTTCGGTTTTGGGATTTTATGAGGTGAATAGGTTGGTTAATGACTTAAAAAGGCTTATATAGGTGTATTAAAACTATACAAAATGACCTCACTTAATACTAACTAAAATAAAAATTACCTAAAACACCGCTATCCTTAACCGCCAAAAATAGTCCCCGGGCCCCATCCACGACCACCACCTACGGGGCGTGGACTGACCCATGGCCCATACTGGTGGGGCGTGGGTTGAGGTCTGTAACTTTAAATGTAGGCCCTTGACCCACGAGATCAGACCACGAGAAGTGGACCCCCCCACGGGGTGTGGGTCCTGTTGTAGGTCAATGTCTTGGGTAAAAAAACTAAGGTCCTCCTCGAGGACCCTTGGGAGGTCGTACCTTGACATTTTAACCCTAAGCCTTTCATTTTGGGTAGGGGAAGCTAAATTCATGACTCTAACCCTCACGTCAAGCTCTAGTTTAGCCTACTAATTTCCGACGTGTTGCAATATCTCCCCCCTGGGAACATTCATCCTCGAATGATAATCTAGACACCTTATGAAATTAAAGACTCAAGACTAGCAGTCCATCATGAATGAAACATCAGAATAATACACAATTCAAAGGAGGAAACTTCAACTCCATCTCAAACATAATCAATGCAACACAAGGAAGTATGAACTATATCTACACAACCCATTTTGCATGAGATTTCAACATTTCACATGTTCATAGGACGAACTACCTTTTTCCAAGATTTAAAGCATACTCAACAAAATCCATAAAACCATTAGGCCAATTACTCAAGAAAAGCATATACATATAAGGCATGTTTATCATTTCATCTCATGAAGTCAACTAGGCAACTCATACTCAATGCGCAACAACATGAAGAAAGTAAATCATAAAAACTCATTTCTATACTAAACATGAATTTCTCAAGAAGATGCATAACATAAGGAAATCATGGAAAACACATAAAACACTCATTCCTCCAAAACATAACACAAGCTAAGAGGAACTCTTCTTCTCAAGCTAGAGTAGGAGTAGAAGAAGGAGATGAGGATATCGGGACACTCCATCACCTTGCTATCTAAGCACACCATCTCCCTCTTGGGAGGAAACCACTACTAATTCCTCAAGTAACACTTCTTTTAAGCAATCCCAACCAATATAACAACGACTTATAAAATCAATAGAGGTCTAACAACAATGCATCCAAATCCTACCAATTATAACATAAAAGTTTATCAAGTAGCATCGGGATCTAATAAAACATGTACATCCATATGGAAACTATCAACCTACTAGTGTCTTCATCCAGAGAGGCTACTTCGTCATTTCTACACCGGAGTGCATAGAAGAGATTTTGCTTGGGAGCATTAGGATATGAACCACTAAGAGATGCTTGTGTGGCCTCTCTCCCTTTAGCCATGAGCATTGGGCAATCTCTCATATTGTTCCCACTCTTTCCACAACCATAAAAAACCTTGTAACTCGCTAGGTAGTTGCCGTTATGCCTCCTTCCGTACCTAGAACATTACAGCCATAGAGACCTATCACTCCCTTCATGAAACTTAGGGTTAGACACTCTCTCTTTGTTAAACCTTGGGGAAACCTTAGAAGAACATTTCCCGCAAAACCTTTTTTTGAACTTAGGGAAACTATGCCCGTCAAACCTTTCATGAGGGGAATTATCATCAAGCCTATACCTTTTTGTTTCTCTAGACCTCTCTTCAAATTTCTCTTTTTCAATCCCTTGAGCACGAATTAAAAGACAATCAATATTCATGTCATTCTCAAGCATAGCCATACGACATTCTTTTGCTATCAAGTCGAACATGCCTGACACAAAATTTCCCATTCTCAACTTAGGATCATCGACTATAAATGGAGCATATCTCGACAATCTATTAAACAATCAATCATACTCCTCAACACTCATCCCACCTTGCTGAAGGTTAATAAACTCAAGTATCTTAACCTCTCTCATCTCAAAAGGAAAAAAACCTATCAGGGAATCCATTCTTAAACCTTTACCATTCACTCCCACAAAGTCCAACACCTTAGAGACCTCATCTATATACTCTTGAGGATCTTCCTCCATCTTTGACCGATAAAATTCTGTAGTTTCTATTCTGGCTTGAGTCAACAATTGAAACCCAAACATAAGTTTCTTATTAGTCACTTGATCAACAGGAACTTGAGGAGCTTAAGGAGGAACTCCTTGATCAATGTTGTCTCCTTCAAATCCACCGGTGAAAGCTCCTTGAGTAGTCATGTCCTGTAGACCACCGTGTAAGGATTAGAGGAAAGACCTTATAGAGTTAAACTCTATCGAATGACTTAAGAGTAATGAAAGAAGTGTAGTTTCCTAATCATTGATTAGTCCAAGATTTGGACTAATTTAGGGCTTTGTTTATATAGATTTAGTGTCTTCAAATGCTTAATTTGTGCCAATAACTGATGTTAAATCCTTGATTTTCAAGAATATGGGTTGAGAAACAAAGCAAGGACACTAACATGCAAAAAGGAACAAAACAGGCTGAAGAAATGAAGATGAGTAAGCCTGAGGATCGCCAAGAGCACTCAGCGTGTCACCGAGTGGCTCATCAGACCGCCTAAAGTTCCCGTGTGCCAATCCTTGAAGGAAAAAACCAATTCGGCAATGAAAAGAAGCAGTCGGCGGATCACCGAGTGATTCCACAAAGCCAAGATAGATTGCCCAAAAATACAGACATTGAGGATGCTGCTTTCCAAGGCAAAAGGGTGATGGAATAGACCAAAGGGCGGCTCGCCGAGTGATTCGGTGAGCCCGACTTAATTCACCGATTGACTATTCGCAACACATTTTTGGTGACTATAAATACATTTTTGAACATTTAGGTTAGTATCAAACAATCTTTAGAAGAAAGTATTATGATGTTTTGAGCATCTGAGACAGTTTTCTCAAGAATTTTCCTTAGCTTTGAATAATTGATGGAATTCACTTTTGAGAAATTTGAACTAGGTCTTTGAGATTCATCAAATTGGAGCATTATAAAGACGAAATCACTCTTACCCAGTTGATGGATAATCAATTTGGTAACTGCTTTTTATCTTTTTATGATGTATAGCTAAAACCCCAATTCTTGGGGTGTGATAATGTGATTATGGGCTTATTTAGTTTATGAGTATTTCTAATTATTAGTTTCAATACTATTTAGAAGTGAGTCTAATCATTAATTGTGGGTTAATTTAAGAATTGTAGTTACAAATGCAGTTCTAGGTTCATGTTCTTGGCTTGCTCGAGAGAGAGGTTTTAGAACTAAGATTATTGATTGATGGTTTGTGGGGATTGGGTTGACCTGGGTTCAGCTCGAGAGAGTGAATCCTAAACCCAATCCCACACATTCAGCTCGAGAGAGTGAATGGATTAAGGTGTGGGCAGCTCTTATTTTGCATGTTTGTTGATGATCGAGAGAAATCACTTGATTCAGGGTAAATTGTTTGAGAGAAAATTTACCTCCACTATACCCTAGCCTACTCACTAATATCTAGTTGTTTACTAATATTTGCAATTACCCACACGTCTAAATTTGCCTATAATCGATCACATCTCAAGAACCCGTCTCATATTGTTAATTCTTATTGTTTGTAGTTGATAATCAAAACCAAAACCCTCATTTGACATTCGTGTCATCCCTTAATTTGAATGATGTCTTCATTCAATAATTTTTATTCCTATGACTGATTTGACCATGTTCATACTTCCCAATTGAATCTGAAACACTTACTGCTCCCTGTGGGATTTGACCCCAACTTATTTAGTTAGGTTTTATACTGATTTACTATCGTTGATGCTTAGAATTGATGAAGTGTGTTTGAAATGCTGTTAATCAAAATGGAACCGTTATCGGGGAGTGGTGTTGTTTGAAATTCTTTTGGTGAAGTTGAATTGTGCTCTTTTTAGTCATAGTTGAATCTACTTGCTTTTAGTTTTGGTTTTATGTTTCTTGTGTAAAACAGAGGAAATGAGTATCAACGGAAGCAATGGTAACCAAGTGGGCCACCAAGATAATATCAGAAATCTCAATGATGTTAATGAACCGTATGCCAATGACCTAAATTTAGTGGATGGAGTTGGTGACATTCGTTTAATTCCAGCTGAGGGAAACACGATGTTTCACATTATAAGCACCATGTTTTAGCTCTTACAATTGAAAGGTTTGTTTGGTGGGCTGGCTCATGCGGATCCCCATGAGCATATAAGGAACTTTATTGATGTTTGTGGACCATTCTCGTTTAAGAACATATCTCAAGAATCGGTCAAGTTGAGGTTGTTCCCATTTTATCTAAAAATGGGAGAAGCATGTAAGTGGTTGGCTGAGTTGCCAAGAGATTCTATCACTTCATGGGAAGATCTTGTCACCGCATTCCAAGTGCGATTCTTCCCTCCTTCGAAGATGATGACACTTAGGGACAATATACAAAGCTTCAAGTGTTTGGATGGTAAGCCAATCCATGAGACTTGGCTAAGATTTATGAAGTTGGTGCTTGATGAGTCCATAAATTAGACTCATTTAGGGCTACATTTTAATAGAAATTGTGTCCTTAAATGTGTATTTTATCTCAATATCTGATGAAAACCCTTAAGTTTCAGGTATTCGGAGATTGAAGCAAACCATGGACACTACCTCACAAAAAGGAACGAAAAGGTTGAAAAGAACAAGAAAACGAAGGCCTGAGGATCACCGAGTCCACTTGGCGAATCGTCGAAGGGTCTCACTCATCCTTTTGTTCCAGTGTGCTGAGCCTGAAGGAAAGGATCAAGTCGGCAGAACTAGGGGAGCAGTCAGCGCATCGTCGAGTAGTTCCGCGACATAGTACTACATCGCCCAATGACCCAGAGCATGGCGATGCCTAAGGATGGTGCAAGACGACGAAGAACTACACCAAAGGGCGAATCGCTGAGTTGATCGGCTATTCCGACTAATGTCACCGAATGATCCTTCGCATCACAGATTTTTAAAAACTATAAATACTCGTTGAGATTTATAGCATAGTATCATAATATTTTTTAGTGTGAAACAATTAATATAATTTTGGTACTTTTTATCTGAGTTTGAGAGGATTTTAGAAAGTTGAAGAAGAAGAGGATTTCATCTCCAAGGATTTGGACTTCACTCTCTTGGCTTCTTCATTCTTGGCCTGTAACAAGAATTAATTCTTCATAACCATTTGAATGCAAGATCATTTAGGTATAAATTTCTATCTCTTGATGTGTGTCTAAAAACCCCCCATTATTGGGATGTGATTTAGCAAATATGTATTGAGAATATTGTTGGGTTTTGCTTACTTATAGGTTAGAGGTATTTTAATGGTGATTTCACCTAGTGGTTGTGGTTTAATTTAATGGGTTTCTATTTGCAAATACGAAACCACCCATGTGTTTTCGACTTGCTCGAGAGAGAGGTCGTGAAACCAAGACCGCTAGACTGATGGCCTAAGGAGTGGGTCGACATTAGGTTCAGCCCGAGAGGGTGAGCCCTAGTCCCATATCCTAACACTCAGGTCGAGAGAGTATGTGGGGTAGGGCTTAGGCTGGCCTTCATGCAACAAATGGGTGTACGAGAGGAACCTATCTGAAACGGGGTAAGTTGCCCGAGAGGGAACTTATTTCCATCTAAAGCTTAGCCTCGTCACTATTATATTGCAAATTTCTTATCGAAATCATGTACCCAATGATTTAAATCAATATATATATATATATATTGCGGTCACACCCCAATAATCCCCTCTCATTCATAGATTTCTCTGTCATTTTTACTGTTTTAGCTAGACTTGTGACAAAACTCCCAGTTGATATTTGACACTTTTGTGTCACCCCCCTTTAATTTACAATGGTTTTAGTCGTTAATTTCTTTAGTTACGACTAGTTAGAACTAAATTTATTTTTCTATTAATTCTCGAAACCACTCCCTTGGGACTCGACCCTAACCATTGGTTGGGTTATTATACTACTGCACGATCGTTGACACTTGCATCGGAAGTTGTGTCATTGATTACGCAAACATCAAAATGGCGCCGCTGCTGGGGAGTGATATTATTTGAGAATTCTTAGATTAGTAATTTTTTTTGTTCTTCTTAGTTGTAGTTTACTCACTTAATCTTTAGTTTTGTTTTGTTGGTTTGTGTGTATCCAAACAGAGGAAGTGAGCATGGCGAGCTATACTCAGGAGTCAATGGAGTTTCCCCCATTAGAGGTAATGATGTTCCGGGATTGTATCCTCACCTTCAAATAATTAGAGCGTGAATGGATCGACAAATCATCGACAAAGTTTAATAAACTGATCAATCAATGCCCAAATCATGACATTCCCTACATAGCTCTCATTGACTGCTTCTACAGAAGTCTTGGTCCTGGAAACAAGAGGTTGGTTGACTAACTTATTTCGAGAGGCATCGCGAAACAGCCATAGGTGATAGAAGCTCAACTGCTTAACCAAATGGCTGAAATGAATCAAAAAGCAAAAAATGACTTAATGTTGGCCGCCCTAATGACTCATATGGATGAGTTGGCAAAAAAGATGGTGAAGATCGAAGACCAGTGTAAAAGGAAGGATAAATATGTCCCTCCTCATGAGCGAAGAAGTCTCAAGGACAATGAGGTTAAAAGTCTTGAGGGAATGCTCTCAATCATTCTCCACAAGGTGATTGAGCAAAATAGAAAGCTGAAAGAAATGAAGGAAGACATTGAAGGAATGAAGCGAATGATTTGGTCGCATTCTAGAGCTGTCTAGCTGCTAGAGAACCTTATGGGTTATGCATCGCTAGATCTCCACCCGCAACAAAAGGGGGGGTTGCCTGGTGATACCAAGGCTAACCCCAAAAATGGAGTTTGAGTACTGCTTTATGCCATGCCACGACGTTAACTAAGGCGTTGTTTGGGAGGCAACCCAAAACCCTTAAATGGTTGTAGTATGTTATTATTGAAATAAAGGTGTCTTGATTTTGTAGGATTGGTCATGAAAAGCGTGTGAAAAGTACATGATGAGTTACAAAAGTTCAATTGGCGAACCGCTGACTAGATCAGCGACCTTGACAAAGACCGTTGTTTGGATCTTTACTTTGACTAAAGGTCCTATAAAACTTAGTGAGGTAGATAGACACTCAGCAAAACGCCGAGTAGAGGATCTAAAACAACTAATATCACCGAATGGGTGAGATCTGATTGGTTTTTATAAAGCTACGGGTTTTGACTTTCAACCTTTTTCACATTCTCTCACTCCCAATTTTCTCAAAATTTCACCTACTTAGTATTTTCAAAATATTTGTATATCGTGAGTATTTTAGTTGATTTAGTAGTTCTCGGATCTGTACTAATCTGCTGCTTAGCATCACAGTCTTGACTTGATCTGCCCAATATGTTAGTACTCAATACCCTGCAGTTAATTCTGATAGTCATACTCTCATTGCAAGATATTTTATCTCATGTTGTGTACTGTGCCTTTAAGGCAACTTGGGACTGTTTAAGTACTTCTTTTGATTTGCTAATCCACCTATTTGCTTTAAATGTTGGAATCCTGTTCCGATGATTTTTCTTGAATCAAATTTTATGAGGTGTTCCTGCATACTGTTTAAGTTGAGGAAAGAGAAAATATGTAAGCTTGATTGATCTAGTGCATGTTTTAATTTTTGTTTTCGGGGGTTGCGTGTTGAAATTGAGAATATTGATGGGAAATAAACACGATGGGTAGATGGGTGAGCTAGGCCGAGCTCGCCAGATCACTCAGTGGTTCGCCTATTGACCCCTTCTTGCCTTTAATTTCATGCTACTTGAAACGTGGATCCTGTACCTTTCGGTGAGAAATCTCAGATCACTAAAAGTTCTCGGCGAATTGCCAAAAGTATCCTTGATTACCCCTTGTCTGCACCCCCTTTTCTTTATTGTACTGTAACTTTCGGCGAACAAAGCACTGCTCACCAAAGAAAGGAGGCGATACGCCGATCTATTTGGCGAGATTATCTGAAATCATGTCCCTATGCATTTGATTTAGTTGATTTAACTTCTTCTCAAATCCTTTACAGAAATGTCTAGAAATAAAGTTGCAAGAGAAAGCAGGTCACCCCAAGATAAAACAAAAGGGATTAAAATTCATGAGGATGCAGTTGCATACAGGAGCAAGGTTGCTAAACTTTCCACAGTTGGTGGGAGAGGCAAGGGCAAGAATAAGATCTGTGAACTATCAGATGCAAGCACTGGCAATGATGGCTTTTTATAGAAATGAGCCCAACCAATCTGAAAGTGAGGTTATGGGGTCTGACGAGGATGATCTGTTAATGGCATAGAGGGCTGAGCGGCGAACTAAAAAGCTGAATGATCCATCCAGGATCAGGAATACCCAGCCTACCATTCCTACATCTTTAGTTCCAGAGCAGACAATGGTATTAGCACCTACAGTACATGGTCCTATGCATAAGTCAACGAATCGAGTAAAAGCTGAGGGACTGAGAACAATTCTGGAGGAAAAGCGGTTGTCCATAGATGGGGTTATAAATGGACACCCAGAGATAATGGAATGCCTAAGATAGCATAAGTTCCAAATTTTCACCAAGCCCCGCGGCCCTTATATTTCAACATGGGTAAGAGAATTCTATAGTGCATACAGTGCACTAATACCCCAAAAAAAGCAGCTACCAGCAACCTTCAGAGAAGTAGACAATATGGTTGTTAGAGGCAGGAGGGTGAAGTGTGATAGTGAGGCGATTAACATTGTGTTGGGCATGTCCACGAATATTGGAAATCGTTGTCAGCACTTGATCAGAACAAAGAAACTGGACAAGTTGAAAAACTGGTTAGCCCTACTAATTTCAGCCGAGACTCCGAAATGGTTGGCGGAAGGAGCTTCAATTGAAAAGAAAGAACTAAACATAGCATCAAAGTTCTGGTTTGGTTTTATCAGTTGCACAATTATGCCATCCCAGAATGAGTCGATTCTTCGTCTTCCCAAGGAAGCTTTCTTGGGTTGCATCACAGAGAAAACACAAATAAATTTGGGAGAAATCATCGCTTCAGAAATATTAATGCGTGCAAGGCAGAGCCAGACCTCACTTCCATTCCCTGTATTGATCACAACATTGTGCAAACAAGCTCAGGTACCTCGGGATGCCAAGAAATATATGGAAATGTTGCCCACAGCCTCTAATGATATCCGAAGGATCGAAGCCGAGTACCTTAAGGATCAAGCAAAAATGAAAAAGGCAACATTGGTGGAGTCAGGAAATATAAAATGATCACCTGCAGAGGCACCTCCAGTTTCTTTCGCTGCTGCAAAGTCTTCCAGACCTAATGTTGTTGCTGCTATTTCCTGGTTTCCACACACCCAGGCTTCCCTACTCTGGATGGGACAACTTGCCCTTTCTGCTGATCGTTGGGCTGCCAGTCTAGAGGCCTCTGTTCCAAGAATGATAAAGATTGCCCAAGCTGATGTTGTGACACCTTTGAGCACTATCATTAACACCCTAGCGACCAGGATAGCAGTGTGTGAGCACAACCAAGGGGTCATAGATGAGGTGACAGCTTTAAAAGCTGCCATTGTTGAGTTGCGAAAAGATGTAAATCACCTGAAGTACACCGATGTGTCCACGATCTTTGGAACATTAGGGATTCCAAACATGCCTGTGATGCCCCAGACCACCACTGGATATGAGGATAGAGCAAAACATATAGACAATCTTGACTCATAGGCATAGACTGACGAAGAGATGTTTGAGGGAGCTGTAGCAGAAGATATAGCCAAGACTGAAAAAATCAGGATAAACGCTGCCGTGCAAGATTCCTTGGCAAACGCTTCTGCTGCTAGATCCAGTGGAGTTGGTCCTTTTGGAAGTCACTCCGAGCACTGATGCCCAGATAGATGGAGCGACTATTTAGACAGGATCCCCTCTTTACCTCCCTCTCTGTCTTTCTTTATTTTGCCTTTCAGATTCTGTCCTAATTGCATTTGATGACAAATGTTTTTTTATTTATGGTGGGCGTGACGCTCAGCTTTAGTGTGCTATTTGTGATTCGTATTTTGTATATATTTGGGTTGTTCTGCTTTAAAATTGTGTTTTATCTACTTTTTGTGGATGTTTGAGCTCATGGCTCCTTTTATTTTAAATTTCAAAATGATTTGGACCCTTCCAAAGAATTTTCATTTTTTGAAATATTTTTCCACCTCTCGTGTGTTGAAAGTGGCTATTCTTTTGCAAAATTTAAGACTCAGTTCTTATCAATACTGATGACTTGAATTGTGCTATCAATCAAACGAACATGAATGCACGGCAACAACGAGACCAAATGAAGTTACATAGACAATATGTGAACACTTTGCATCTCGTTGTGATTAGCCATTTGTCGAATTGATTCTTTTGTAATGACCGTTAAACAGTAGCGAAAGTGTGTAGTCTTGTTTGACTTAAGTGTCGATGCCTTGCGTGATTAGCTTACTTTGAACCATGCATGAATAAACCCAGAATTTGCCTCGTTAGTCTGATTGATTTAGAAAAGCGTGCTTTTGAAATGATCTTAGGCAACTTTAAAGAGTGTGAGCCAAATTTGACATAAACCTCTTTTATGGCCTACCCGTAAGCGTGTGAGACTTTTATGGACACCCTTTGAGCCTTACCTTTCTTTGGAAGAACCTTCATGAACCCTAGACCTTACTTGACCCACTACCTATAATCCTCTTGATTTGTGGTTTAGTGAATAGCCAACTTAGGCCAAAAGCCTAAGTTGGGGGTGTGGTGAAAAGGAAAAGGAGAAGTCAAGAAGTGCAAGAAAAGTATCCCTTAACCCATGGTATTGCAAGACAATATGGAAACCCTTCAAAAAAAAAGTTATGGAATAAAAAGTGCAAAATGAATTGCGTTTCCAAGCAATACATAGAGAGTGAATAAAAGGATGACTTAGAAGCACTAGAAGAAAAAGGGATAAGGGAAAGGAAAATGACGTTTTGAGAACACCACATCTCAAGCCTTGAAAAGACCATTTTGATCTTGAGTAAGCCAAATCGAAAATCGATTCGAAAATAAGGGCAAACCTATGGGTGAAAACATGAATTGTGTTCCTCTTTTTGAGTGTGAGCGTTGCATAAGATTCCTGATCTTGAATTGATTAACCTCTATGTGTGAATATGGAATAATTCTTTACGTGGAGGCATTTAGATACTTTTTGTCAAGCTTGAACTTGCACAAGTAGCAAGTATTGCGAGCATGAGAATCTTTGGTAATGGTGTGTCACAACTTTAATCTTTTATTACACAATTGATCTTTGCATGAGTAATTTGAGTTTTGTTGTGTACATTCACGATTGAGTCTTTTGTAGAACTGTTTGAGACACCCTTTGTGATCAGCTGAACTCAAGTTTGGTTAAGGACAAGCAAAAATTTAATTTGGGGGAGTTGATGAGTCCATAAATTGGACTCATTTAGGGCTATATTTAAATAGAAATCGTGTCCTCAAATGCTTATTTTACGTCAATATCTAAAGAAAACCATTAAGTTTCAGTTATTCGAAGATTGAAGGAAATCATGGACACTACTTCGCAAAACTGAACGAAAAGGCTGAAAAGAATGAGAAAATGAAGGCATGAGGATCACCGAGTCCACTTGGCGAATTGCCGAAGGGTCTCACTCCACCTTTTGTTCCAGTGTGCTGAGCCGGAAGGAAAGGATCAAGTCGGCGGAACAAGGAAGCAGTCGACGCATCACCGAGCAGTTTCATGAAGCAGTACTATATCACCCATGACCCAGAGCACGACAATGCCGAAGGATGGTGCAAGATGGCGAAGAACTACACCAAACAGCGAACCGCCGAGTTGATCGGCCATTTCGACTAATGTCACTAGATGATCCGTCGCAGCACAAATTTTTGAAAACTATAAATACTTGTTGAGAGTTATAGCTTAGTATCAGATTTTACTCTCATAATATTTTTCAGTGTGGAACAATTAATATAATTTTGGTACTTTTTCTCTGAGTTTGAGAGGGTTTTGGAAACTTGAAGAAGAAGAGGATTTCATCTCAAAGGATTTGGACTTAAGTCTCTTGGATTCCTCATTCTTGTCCTGTAAGAAGACTTAATTCTTCATACCCATTTGAATGAAAGCTCATTTAGGTATAAAATTTTTATCTCTTGATGTGTGGTTAAAAACTACTATTCTTAGGGGTGTGATTTAGTAAATATGTATTGAGATTATTGTTGGGTTTTGCTTGCTGATAGGTTAGAGGTATTTTAATGGTGATTTCACCTAGTGGTTATGGTTTAATTTAATGGGTTTGTAGTTTCAAATTCAAAACCATTTATGTGTTTTCGACTTGCTCGAGAGAGAGGTCATGAAACCAAGACAGTTGGACTGATGGCCTAAGGAGTGGGTCGCCATGAGGTTCATCCCGAGAAGGTGAGCCCTAGTCCCATATCCTAACACTCAGCTCGAGAGAGTGAGTGGGGTATGGTGTAGGTTGGCCTTCATGTGGCAAATGAGTATCTGAGAGTAACATATTTGTAACGGGGTAAGTTGCCCGAGAGGGACCTTATTTCCATCTAAAGCTTAGCCTAGTCACTATTATCTTGCAGATTTCCAATTGAAAGCATGTACCCAACGATTTAAATCAATATATATATTGAGGTCACACCCCAAGAATCCCCTCTCATTAATAGATTCCTCTGTCATTTTTAGTAGTTTAGTTATACTTGTGACAAAACCCCCATTTGATATTTTACTATTTTGTGTCACCCCCTTTAATTTACAAGGTTTTTAGTCATTAATGTTTTTAGCTACGACTAGTTAGAACTAATTTTATTTTTCTATTAATTCTCGAAACTACTCCCTTGGGACTCAACCACAATTGATTGGGTTATGATACTATTGCACGATTACACAAACATCAGTGCTGCAATGCCCAACTCATGGATTGCCCGACAACGTTCTACTGTAATACTTTTATAGAAGCCTGGATTCGGTGAACAAGGGAGAGGCTGATCAACTTTCTCCGGGAGGTTTAATGTAACAACCTTATGTAATTGTTGCCCAACTTGTTGACGGCATGACCAAGATAAATCGGGCATGGTACACCCGTGAAGGTCAAGTTTCCCCTCTCACTTTTAAATTGACAAAGTAGTAGTTTGAGAAAGATCAAGAGAGAGATCAAAATATGGCAAAGTTGATGACCCAACTTGACATTTTAGCCAAAAATGTCGTGGGTGCTATGCTAGGAGTGTAAATGTTGTGGGTGTTGGTTGTGTAAACCCCGACGAGGCCAAGTTTAAAACGTTGTACAATGAGAAGTGAACTTCCTAGTGAACAAATGAGGAGCTTATTATGCTAATTACCCAAGACCGGGTGGTAACCAAGGATGTAACAGAGATGAGGGCTAGAGAGACCGTGATAGGGAGTGGTGTGATCATAACGCCATGTGGAAGGAAAAAGATGGGGAGAAGGATAGGTATGTTCCTCCCCACGAGTGTCAAGAGCCCAAAGATTCGGAGGGTGGCCTGACTGAGGATATGCTCTTCACGTATTCTCAACAATGTTTAAGGGTCCGATAAAGTTTTGAAGGAAATGAAGGAAAGCGTATCGACTCTCAACCATATGGTGACATCTCATTCCATCTCTATCAAGTAGTTGGAGATACAAATGGATCAAATTTCTTCACATCTAAACCCAAGACAACAAGGGGGGTTTCCTAGTAATACTATGGCAAACCCTAAGAATGAAGTTTGAGTGGGTACTTGCAACATGCCACGACGTTAACTAAGGCGCTTCTTGGAAGGCAAACCAAGTTTTTAACGCTTTGTTTTTTGATTTTGAATAACGGGTGTTGATTGTGCAGGTTAAGTGCAGAATATGTTTGAAAAATGCAGGTTGGCGAGAGCCAAGAGTCCAGTCGGCAACTCGCCAAAGAGGTCGGTAAGCTGAACTTGGACCGCCATTGGACTCAGGAAAATATCAAGTTGGAGTCTGTAAAACTCGACGGGCCTTTGGACAAATCGGTGACTCGCCGAACAGGTCGACGAGCCCGACTTTGTCCGCTGTTTGGACCCCCAAATTAATTGGAGGTACTGTAAAACTCGGCTAGGTAAGTTACCAATAGGCGCATTGTCGAGTGGTTCGGCGAAGACGACTAATATCGCCGAAGGGCTGCGAACTGAAAAGTTTTAAAGGGCCAAAGTTTCAAAATTTCAAACTCTTTCATATTCCCTCATGCCTCATACAATCACACCCATACTTTAGATTTTCTTTCTTTTTGCATTTTATCACTTTTTTCTCTTTGGTTTCGTGTTTGGAGTTTGATTTCATTAGCGCCTAGCTTTTCAAACTCTTCATTCGGCATAAAGGTTGGTTTTTCGAACCCCGGACTCTTAAATAGCGGTTGAACTTGAATGAAATCGTTTAAATCTAATTGATGTGTGCTGGGCTGATTTTTGTGTAATCATGACAAAAGCTTCCAATGCAAGTGTCTACGATCGAACAATAGCATAGTAACCCAACCAAGGGTTGGGGTCGAGCCCCAAAGGAATGGTTCATGAAAATTAGTGGTTAAGCACGAAAGTGCTAAAACTAACCGTAGCTAAAGACTTTACCAAATGAAGACATGACAAATTAAAGGGTTTGACACGAGTGTCAATTATCAATGGGGGGTTGTAAGCAAGTAAAGAGCAAAATCAGCCAAAATAAAAAGAGATATGAATGCGGAGACGGGATTCTTGGGATGTGACAGGAATACGGGTTAGACTAGACTATTGGGTACATACTTTTGATAGTAAATCCGTTGAATATTTGTAACTAGGCTAGACTATAGTGGGGGTAAATTCTCTCTCGAACAACTTACCCCGAATCAAATGGGTTCCTCTCGGACACTAACTTGCCGCATGAAGAACAACCTCCGCCTTAGCCCAATCACTCTCTCGAGCTGAGTGTGTGGGAGAAGGACTACGGTTCACTCTCTCTCGCTGAACCTCATGTCGACCCACTCCCACCGGCCATCAATTTAGTAGTGTTAGTTTTACAATCTCTCTCTCCAGCAAACCGAAAACACAAAGGTGAAATCTTATTTGCAAGTACAATTTAATTAAGTTCCAACACACCTACTAAACGAAATCACATCTAAACAACAAATAAACTATCAGCAAGCAAGACCCAACAATTAGCCTAACCCATATTCACAAAATCACACCCAAAGAATTGGGATTTTAGCTACACATGTAAAAGAGGTAAAAATGTATACCAATCTCAGTTTCCATCAAAGGGTATGCAAGATTAAATCTTAAAACAAGTCAAAAGTGAAGAATCCACAAGACCCAAGTCCAAAATCTTGGAGTTGAAACCCTTTGAATCTTCAAGTTCTTCAAAACCCTCTCCAAGCTTACAGAAAATATTGTCTTTCAAAATTGTATTCCAAACTTAATACAACTAATAACTCACTGATAAGAATAAAAACTGAACTGGTATTTATATTTTTTAGAAAATGTATTACGAAGGACCAATTCGGCGCAATTAGTCGAGATCGCCGATACACTCGACGATCCACCCTTTGGTCTGCTTCATTGCCTTTTAGCTCTTGCCTTCAACATCTTCGCGTCCTAGATCATTAGTAGAAATAGTACAGCTTCACGAAATGACTTGGATACACACCGACTACTCATTTTCACCGCCGATTTGATCCTTTCCTTCAGGGCTCAGCAAACTGGAACAAAAGGCGAGGATAAGACCTTTTGGTGACTCGCCAAATGGGTTCGGTGATTCTCTGATCTTCATTTCTTTGTTCTTTCAGCTGCTTTTGTTCCTTTTTCCTAAGTAGTGTCCATTTTTTCCCTCAAACTCCAAATACCTAAAACATAAGGGTTTTTATCAGATATTGAGATAAAATATGCATTTTAGGACACTAATTCTATCAAAACATAGCCCTAAATGAGTCCAATTTGGGGACTCATTATGGGCCAGCTCTGAAATCGTAATTGTGTTCTAATTTGCCTATTTTAGTTTTGACATCGTACCTAAAATGCTTATATTGCTGATTTCTACAATTTTGTGCTTTAAAACTGATCATAAGTTTGTGGGTTGTGTTAAATTATAGTTGGGTCTAGTCGGGTGAAGTCTAAGTAACCCCCAACTGTGCTAAATGACGTACGTTTCCCAATGATGGAGTGTTTGACGTCATTCTTAAGTGCAAAAGTCATCAAATGGCCAATTTTGGCACAACGAGGGAAGTCTGAGTTCCTCGATGGCATGGGTTGTATGGGTCTAAGCTTACTTGATTAAGTGTGTTCTTTGATTTTGTTTTCAGGGGATCCGCGCTTGATTTTGGGAAGTGGGGTAAAAAATTGGCACGTTGGGCAGTTAGGCGAGCTGGGTTGAGCTTGGCCAACCACTCGACAGTTCACCAAAGTCTCCTTTGATCCCTTTTAATTTTATGTTTTGGCTAGTTGAGAGTCTGTAACTTTCAGCGGGAATCCTGAGCTCACCGAGTTCACTCGGAGAATCACCAAAAGTCTCCCTTGATCTCCTTTTCTGCGCCCCTAACCCCTAAAAAATATTGTAACTTTTGGTAGGCTAGTCTGAGCTCGCTGAGTGGTGTCGGTGATTCACCGAAGGGCCCCAAACATTACTGACCTGCCATTTTCTAGGAAATTTTCAAGCCAATCCTTTCGGCGAGCCCGATCTGGCTCACCAAAGTGAGTCGATGACTCACCAATCGGTTTAGCGAGTTTTTCTGCAACCTGTATATCACACTTTTCTTGAATTGTTTCTAACTATTTCCAATGTGTTTTGCTGATATGGCTAGGACCAACTTGGACGACAGTGGTATGCCACCACGCAAACGAGCACGGGGCATTGTGATTAATGAGGGAGCAGCTGCTCCTTTTAAAAAGAGGAAGCAAGCACCTCCAAAGGGAGGCAAGGCTAAAGGAAAATCACATGTAGCGGAAAGACCGGAGCACAAATCCGGCAGTGATGGGGAGTCTACTCACTCTCAGACCTCATTCTCAGAGATTGAGGATGAATAATCACTACAGACCAGATGGGCTGAGATCCTTGCCCGAGTTCGTCAGGATCCGTCTAAGATCCCAGAGCCTACCCCTCCTGCTGATGATACAGTGCCAGCTCTGACACCGACGATGGTTCCAGCGCCACCGATTTAGGGTCCTCCTCCCTGCCTACTCCATAGGCAAAAGGCCGAGGGATTGAGGACAATTCTTGAGGAGAACTGGTTGTCTATAGATGGAGTGGTGGACAGGTACGCTCAGGTGTGGGACGCACTCTGATTCTACAGATTTTTCATCTTCACCAGGCCCCGAGGCCCATGTAGTCTCACCTCGATTTGTGAGCTCTACACTACGTATAGTGACCTAGTACCCCAGGAGAAGAAGAAGGCCAGTGCCTTCAGACCGATGAAGTCCCTCATGGTCCGGGGGAAATAAGTAGGGTGCAACAATGATCATATCAATGTTGTATTTGACAGAGGTTTGAGCATGAGTACAAGGGGTTAGCTATAGCCCATACTCTGGATGACTTGAAGGGCTGGCTTTCTCCCCTCATTTTGGACACCACCCCGAGGTAGATTGAGGTAGGAGCTCCTATAGAGAAGAATGACTTGAACATTGCCGCTCGATATTGGTTCGGGTTCATCAGCAGTTCTATCATGCCCTCACAGAATGACTCTATCCTTTGCCACCCAAAGGCAGCCTTTCTCAGATCCATCCTAGCCAGTAATACACTAAACTTGGGACTAATTATTGAGTAGGAGATGTCCATAAGGGCCAAAAAACGCCAGATGTCCCTTCTATTCCCAGTCCTGATTACAGAATTATGTCGGGGTACTGGAGTTCCTCGTGACGAGAAGAGGGACATAAAGGTCACTCTCACATCTTCCACCAATATTCGGCGCATAAAGGTCTAGTACACACGGGATGAGGTAGATAGGAGGAGAGCAGCTACGGTGGATACATGCCTAGAGGTTAATGTTGAGTCCATACCTACAGAGGCATTCTAGCCTACTCTGGCCTTCGAGCCTTCAGGTACATCCACTACCACTTCTTCCCAAGCCCTTGGTTCTTCTGTAGCTCTCCAGCCTACTAGGATTACTTAGGCCATACTCTTCAAGATGGGGCACCTAGCCCATTTTGCCGATGTGCGGGCTATCCGGCTAGAGGCCGAGGTGACTCAGATGATTGAGCAGGCCATATTAACTACTTTGACACCCCTCCGAACATCTATTGATGGTCTCACAACGATAGTAGAGACTTGTGAGAGTCGACAATGGGTTACTTTAGAGGTGACAACTTTGAAAGCCGAAGTTGCAGATTTGAGAAAGGACGTGGACTATCTGAAGTCCACAGACTTTACTTCTCTCTTTCTGTCAGCTTAGGCTGCTCAGGATGTCCCGACCAGTTCAGTTATGCCTCCGACTACCACCAGAGATGTGCTTATGGACGATGTAGTTGTTGCCGAATCTGAGGCCGAGACTGATGAACAGCAGCTTGGGGAGCGAGATGAGGCTTGTATGATGATCTCACCGACTTGGAGGATACGATGTTCGAGACTGCCCGACAGACCTCCTTGAGAGACACCACTATGGCTGAGTCGAGTGCAGTGACAATTAATGCTACACCGGGCGCTGATGCACCGACAAATGAAGAGACTATGTTGACATGATTATTTTTTACCTGCCTCTCTATCGTTTTTATTGACTTTTGATTGCTTATGTTGTATTTCAGGACAACTGGTTTTTATTTGTGATGGGGTGAGGTATTTTTATACCTATCTCTTTTGTATATATTGGGTTTTGTATTTTATACTGTGTTTTGATCTTATCTTGTGGATGTTTGAGCTTGTGGCGACTTCTTTTGAATGGAAATGGTTTTTGACAAATTTTGCAAATTTTGCCACTTTTTGTGTGTTTGATTGTGGCTGCTCTTGTGCAAATTTGAGTGTCGGTCATGATCAATACCGATGACTTGAATAGTTCTCTTAATCAAACAAAAATGAATGCGTGGCTACGATGAGGACAAATGAAATTGCATAGACAATATATGGACTTTTTGCATCTCGTTGTGACTAACCGGTTATCCAATTAAGTCTCTTGTGAGGAACATTTCACACTAGCTCGAATGAGTCTCATTTGATATTGGTTCCAATGCCTTGTGTTATGAGCTTACCATGAACCTTGTGTTATGACACCTCGAATTTACCCTGTTGGTCCGATTAAATAAGTGATGCAAGCACTTGAAATGATCTTAGGCAACAATTTTGAAGAGTGAAACAATTTGACAATATACCTCTCATGTGGCCAACCTTGTGAGATGTGTGAACCTTGCTTTAACCCCTTTGAGCCTTACACTTTTCTTGGAAGAAACTTGATGCAATTGTGACCCCTCTTTATCCATTCACCCATAATCCTCATGAAGTGTGGTTTGTTTGAATATCAAACTTAGGACAAAAGCCTAAGTTGAGGGTGTGGTAAAAACAAAAGGTAAATCAAGAAGTGTGAAGATATCCCCTTTGATCAATGGTTTTGAAAAAGATAGAACCCCTACATAGGAAAAAAGAGAGAAAGAAAGCAAAAGAAAAAAAAAGAATGAAAAAGTTGTGAAATAAAGCTATGAAAATTCTAAAAAGAAATGGGGGTATCCAGTAGTCCATGTGAAAGTGAATAATGGGGTGAATTGTGAGCATGATCAAAATGTTGAAGAAATGCAAGAAAGTGATGTTTAGACCAAATTTCATGAAGGTAGCAGCCACTGAGCCTAAATGACCATACCTTTACACTAAGCCCCGTTACAAGCTTTGAAAGGACCTTTTTGATCTTGTGTAAGCTGAAACAAAGGTTGATTGGAAAATAACGGCAAACCTAGGGTGAAGTCATGCATGTGTTCATTTTTGTGAGTGTGAGAGTTGTATTTTATTTCGAAGCTATAAATTGTTGAAAAGTAGTGTGTGAATATGGAATCATCTTTGTTGTGAGGGCATTGGAGTACCTTTGTGGAGCTTGAACTTGCATTTGAAGCAAATATTATGAACTTGAGCATCTCTGATAATGGTGAGTCAAAATTTGAATCTTTGAGTGCACAATTGGTCCTTGGATGAGTAAGTTGAGTCTTGTTGTGTGCATTCATGATTGAGTCCTATGTAGCACTATTTGAGATATACTTTTTGAACTGCTGAACTTGAGTTTTACTTGAGGACAAGTAAAAGTTTAAGTTGGGGGGTGTTATTGAGTTCGAGATTTGGACATATTTAGGGCTTTGTTTATATAGATTTAGTATCCTCAAATGCTTAATTTGTGCTAATAACTGATGTTAAATCCTTGATTTTCAGGAATATGGGTTGAGAAACAAAGCAAGGATACTAGCATTAAAAAAAAAAAAACAGGCTAAAGAAATGAAGATGAGCGAGCCTGAGGATCGCCAAAATCATTCGGAGTGTCGCCGAGTGGCTCATCAAACCGCCTAAAGCTCCAGTGTGCCAAGCCTTGAACGAAAGAACCAACTTGGCGATGAAAAGGAGCAGTTGGATGATCGTCGAGTGATTCCGCGAAGCCAAGATAGATCGCCCAACGTTACAGACCATGAGGATGCTGAGTGCCAAGGCAAAAGGGTAATGAAATAGACCAAAGGGTGGCTCGCCAAGTGGTTCAGCGAGCCCGACTAACTTCGCCAATTGACTCTTCACATCACCTTTTTGGCGACTATAAATACATTTTTGAACATTTAGTTTAGTATCAAACAATCTTTAGAAGAAAGTATTATGATGTTTTGAGCATCTGAGATAGTTTTCCATAGAGTATTCCTTAGCTTTGAAGAATTGAAAAAATTCACTTTTAAGAATTTGGAAGTGGGTCTTTGAGATTCATCAAATTAAAGCATTGTAAAGACGAAATCACTCTTAGCCAGTTGATAGATAATCAATTTGGTAACTGTTATTTTATCTTCTTATGATGTCTAGCTAAAACCCCAATTCTTGAGGTGTCATCATATGATTATGGGATGATTTAGTTTATGAGTATTGCTAATTATTAGTTTAAATTCTATTTAGAAGTGAGTTTAATCATTAATTGTGCGTTAGTTTAAGAATTGTAGTTGCAAATGCAGTTCTAGGTTCGTGTTCTTTGCTTGCTCGAGAAAGAGGTTTTAGAACTAAGATTATTGATTGATGGTTTGTGGGTATTGGGTTGACCTGGGTTCAGCTCGAGAGAGTGAATCCTAAACCTAAGATTATTGATTGATGGTTTGTGGGTATTGGGTTGACCTGTGTTCTGCTCGAGAGATTGAATCCTAAACCTAAGATTATTGATTGATGGTCTGTGGGTATTGGGTTGACCTGGGTTCTGCTTGAGAGAGTGAATCCTAAACCCAATCCCACGTATTCAGCTCAAAAGAGTGAATGGATTAAGGTGTGGGATGCTCTTATTTTGCATGCTTGTTGTTGTTCGAGAGAAATAGCTTGATTCGGGGTAAATTGTTCAAGAAAAAATTTACCTCCCCTATATACTAGCCTACTCACTAATATCTAGCTATTTACTAATAGTTGGAATTACCCATATGTCTATATTTGCCTTTAATCGATCACATCCCAAGAACCCGTCTCATTATTGGTAATTCTTATTATTTGTAACTGTTGTTTGTAGTTGATAATCATAACCAAAACCCGCTTTTGACATTTGTGCCACCCCTTAATTTGAATAATGTCTTTATTCGATAATTGTTATTCCTATGACTGATTTGACCATGTTCGTACTTCCCAATTGAATCTGAAACACATACCGCTCCCTGTGGGATTCGACCCTCATTTAGTTGGGTTTTATACTGATTTACGATCGTTGACGCTTAGAATTGGATGAATGTCTTTGAAACATTATTAGTCAATCATCTTATCGCCTCTCATTCATAGATGTGGCACGCTTCACATTACGAACAAGACTCTACTAGATGTTGCTTATAAGACATTATCCTAGAATCATTCTAAACCTTATGCTCTGATTACCAAGTTTGTCATGACCCATGGGTACCCCACTAGATATAACAAGGCACATAAGACCCCAAAAGGCACAATGTAAGCCACTTAGCGTATCATAACATAAGCATAGAATAATAAAGAGAACGATACGTATTTCAAGTCAAAACTCTTTATAAAGGAAAGCGGAAGTCTAGACTTGTCTCATTATAGCCCTCTAATACAATAGTTCCAATAAAAGGGACACAACACAGACAACATAGTTCGGAAATGAAAATACTAGAATTGAAACTCAAAGTGGAACTACCATCCTCGAACCATGAGGACTCACCACAAGCAAAGAGAATAGTCAAATCCAATCTTGAACCAAATGAAGATCACCTCAAACACTTGACCCTACACTTGTGAAAAATGTAGGAAAATATGGGTTAGTACAAAAATGCCCTAAGTATGATAGCCACGCACAAAAACCTTGAAAACATTCTAAAAGGGACATTTTAGTTGAATGCATGCCATTTTCTAAGTTAAACCATTCTTTTGAAGATAGTGTAAAAACACAAGTCATAAGCATAGGAGACATCATAATAAGACATAGACTATAAGCATAAGAGATAACAACATAGCCATACACATAATCCATACATAAGTCATCTTAACATAACATAAGATAAACACTTTATAAGTCACCTCAAGTATAGGCTTGTGCAATGCATGGATAAGATCCCACAATCCCACCCATGCTAAGGAAGTCACTTTAGGTCCTCATTCATATTCATCATCTTTTGATTTCATCCTTAACTTATTTATCATAGACAAGAGAACATTCACTTTTAGTCACACACATGTATTGGAAGGGCCTTTCAAGCTACAATCCAAATTAAGCATACATCATTACATAGACCATCATAACATAAGAAATCATACCATAACTACCCTCAAAGCATACTTGTGCAATGCATGAATAAGATCCCATACTCTCACCCAAACTAAGTAAAACTTCTTGACTAGCCATGGTTCATATTCAATCATAGTGGGAATAAGCCTTAACTAACATAGACCATGTGAGCTCAACATGGAATCCTATGTCTGCCCCACACCAAAGAGTGTTGGTCTACTTTCCTAAGGTAGGACCAATAAATTTAGCTTAGGTGTATCCATTAGCTAAATATCATATGGGTATCTTAGTTTATGGGATAAGGAGATTGCTAATAGAAACTCTCCCTTTTGCATGGAAAAACTTCCATCTCAAGAGATTGCTTCTAGAAACCTGCTATTTCTGACGGAGGAGCTTCCATCTCATAACAATATCCACTCGGTGCTAGGCATTAATCCCATGGAGTACTCATTAAGTCATAACTTCTTTTACTAGGATAGCTCATTAGATCATGCGTGAGAATAACCTTTCACTGTCTATGTCTACATGTATTATTTGATTCAATTAGGTTTGATTTGCCTTTCAACCTTAGAATCTTCATTATGTGAGAAAACCTTTCACATTATGTTCATTATGTGTTCATGAGAATAACCTTTCAATGAATCACAACAACATTATCATAATAATGGATACTTCATTCATAGTCATGCATAAGTGTGTGTATGAGAATAGCCTTTCAACAATACCACAATTACATCATAGTCACAATCACTTCTCTCCATGTGTTCTTAAAGCATGCATATACTTAACCTTCATAAAACATGCATAATATCATATATTGCCCTTTCAAGGGTCAAAGCTCATATCATATCAACACATCTAGAATTCACTACATTTGACATACATAACAACATAATTCAAATAATCAATTAACTACATTCATAATTCTATAATATTCTACTTGCATCAATCAATACCCACACTTTGAGATCCAATTGGGAAAATAGGGGAATTCATAGATTCTTAGGGAATTCAACATAAAACCAAATAAAATCACAAATTTATCCGTAATGAAACATAATTCAATCATTAAAAATGTATTGGAAAGGAATCCATGAGATTGAAGTCAAACCCTAACTTTAGGGATTTCCAATTTGAAATTTGGGGGTTTTGAATGGGCTCTATGGGTGAAGGCTACCCATGGATGAAGGATTACTATACCTTGGTGAAGAATTCCAACGAATTTGAGGAGAAAGGCTTCTTTCTTCAACCCTAGCTTTCGCATTCTTCGTCTTCTTCTTTCTTGAAGTTCAGAGAGAGAATATTTGAGAAAAGTTGGTTTTTGATTTGGGTTTCGGGATTTTTATGAAGTGAATAGGTTGGTTGATGACTTAAAGAGGTTTATATAGGTGTATTAAGACAATACAAAATGACCTCACTTAATACTAACTAAAATATGAATTACCTAAAACAGTCCCCAGGCCCCATCCACGACCACTACCTACGGGGGGTGGACTGACCCACGGCCCGTACTGGTGGGGCATGGATTGGGGTTTGCAACTTTATATGTTGGCCCTTGACCCACGAAACTAGACCACTAGGTGTGGGTCCTGCCGTAGGTCAAGGTCTTGGGCCCATTTTGGGTAAAAAAATTAATGTCCTTCTCGAGGACCCTTTAGGGGTCGTACCATGACATTTTAACCCTAAACCCTTCATTTTGGGTACGTGGAGCTAAATTCACGACTCTAACCCTCACGTCAAGCTTTAGTTTAGCCTACTAGTTTCTGAGGTGTTATATTCTATGAGTCTAATCTATGATGCATAGATGTTTCTACAGACCCTAAATCCAATTCGTAGATTTTATACATTTATTGGGCTCAAAATTTCATTTTACGGGTCGAAACTATGACCCATAGAAGTTCATGTGGCCTATAGAATAGATCTGTAGGAATTGGACCCAATATTCAGAGTCTCTGAAGTTTTGACAACTTGATTGTATGGGTCATCAAAATTCTAACGGTTCGTGGAAGCAAGTTGATGGTACTAACTTCAGGCAAGTCTGATATGACATTTTACAATAAAATAGTAATAACTTTTTACTTTTAACTCAAAATGAGGCAAACTTGGTGGTGTTAGAAAGAGGACTCAAAGAAGTTCAACATAGCTTGTCAGTGTCTACTTAATTCATTATGTGGTGGGATATATGATCGTTTGAAGTTGACCTAAGTTGAATATTATGCCAATACTTACTCGGTAAGGAATCTTTCAACTCAACTTTGAGCGAGGGGGTTCATATGACCTTGAATCATATCCAAATCCATTCCAACACTAAAGAATTGACCATTTCATATATGGACAATTTAAGAATCACTCGACACGATTTTACATGCAAATAAAGAATGGTTCAGGCCTTAGCTAAAAAAATTTCAAGGTGTTACAAATACCTATACATTCTTATTTGGACCCTAAACTCAAGACCTATAACTATCTTTCTATTCCTAAATATACTTAAACCTTCTCATTCTCTCAAAATTCCCAAAAACCCAATCAAGTTCATCCCATCCCAATCCTCTCAAGATTCAAGGAATAAAAACTAGGGTTCAAGTTTCAAGTCTCCCTTTTCCTCCATTTCTTTTAGTCTTTGATCATTAAGGTATATATGTGAGAATTCATCAATGGGTCCCAGTAACCCATTGAGTCCCAAAAGATTTCAATTTTACAATTCATTTTCGTCAAGATTGATTAGGTTTTCATCCAATTATATGTGGTTCCTAATTGTTATAATTCAATTATTCGATCTTGATCTTATTATGAATGATTTGATTTAATTAAATATGGTCTAATTAATTTCATATGTACCTATGAATTATTCATGATTTTTACTATGAATTTATGAAGATTTGAGTTTATGAAGAAAGCTATGAACTTATGAATGGTAACTTATGAAAGTTTATGCATGATTTATGAAAAGTTGTTTTATGATCTAAAGGTTACTTCTGATATAAGCATCGATGAAATTGTGAAAGGTTTTCTCACATAAGAAATCATGATTAATGAAAGGTTTTCTCACACATGCATGATTCATGATTCTACAAGCTACTCTATGATGTTTTAAGCTATATTAATAACTTGATTGTAATTTTCTATGCATGATGATATGTTATGAATATGAGTATTCCATTGAGATTTTACTTAGTACCAAGAGTATATTGAGATGGAGCCTATCCATTTAGTAGAGGTGTGTCTCTAGTAATAATCTCAATATCCCTAACTACCTGCCTCCATAGGATTTGTCTTAAAAAGGCATAGCTAGTGGATCCACCTAAGCTAATATGTATGTTCCTTGCCTTGGCAAGTAAGGACATTTTTTTAGATTTGATGTTATAGCTCAAATGGTCTATTTTGGTTAACGACAAATATCTCAATAAATGAACTAACTTACTTTCAAAGGTTTTATTAATATTTCAAAATGTTTTAATATGCATTGACCATGTAAATGATTTATTATTCTTCTTAATTATTTTTACTATGTTTTAGCTTGGTCATGCATATCATGTTTTCCTTTATGTCTCCTTATTAACATGTTTTATGTTCTTATGCATATCCCTCATATACAGTACATTTCATATACTAATGCACACATGTGCCTATATTTTCTCATAATGTAGGGTCCGATGTTTCTCCTTCTTTCGGTCATCGCTAGTTGCTTGATCGATTGCTTAATCATGAATATAAGGTGAGTCCTCCAGTTTTGAGGACCATTATAACACCCCAGTCTTAGAAAGAACTAATTTTAGCACGAACAAATTTGGAAAGAGCTAAATTGAGAATTTTGCATGTTAGCCTTTAATTGTGAGTTTTGGGTCAACTTCAAATGACCATAAATTTTAGAACAAGATGTCTTAGGTGACCCATAAGGTATCAAATAAAGGATCATTGATTTATCCTTCCAGCACTACCGAGGTTTGTGAAATTCCGAGTTCAGATTAGTGAGATGTGCATGTTTGAGTTCAGCCTGTCCGATTAAGGAAACTCATCACAATTAAAGAGGGGTATTTTGGCCTTTTCCTTACCCCACTAGCTGAACTCAATTTTAGTAATATTTTAGGGGTCTAAATTGACTTATGTTAGTTTTCAGAATTCATAAACGTGTTTAGGGTTTTAGAGAGAAGTTCAACTAGCTAAAGAAAGGAGAAGTTCAAACATTCTTTCGAGATTCTTGATGTAGATTTAGCTGTAATTATGTCGGGTTTCAGAATGCAAACGAGTCTGAGGGAAATCGTTCGATTCAAGTTGTATTAGGCCATGAGATTGAGTAAGAAAGTTCGTCAAAATTCTGGGAAGAAGCTTGGGGCGACGCGCAACCATTGCGCCAGAACTACTGCCCAATAGTTTCGAGCCTGGAGTGGTGTGCTACTCAGTGCGCCCCAAACACTGGTCTGTAGTTTTGGGGTTAGCGCCTCGCGCCACTTAGTGCGTCAGGGTCGCAAACTTCCCTAACCTTCCGACCTTCTTTCTATGTGAGTTCCCTCGAATGTATCTATGTTTATACTTGATATCCACACTTAAAATCTTAATTAATCCTTGAGAGATCATGCATATTCAAGTCATAACACTTGAATTCATAATTCAAATTCAAGATATAGTTGAGGGTAAAGTTCGAGGAAGTTCTTCTAAGTCATGTGAAAAGTCTTTAGCAAACCTTTAAAACCTGTTTAAAGACTTGATTACTAGAGTAGGAGGATGAGGAGAGTTGAAATTCATTTTTCAAAATGAATATATGGGAAATATGTAATCCCAATAGTAAATATTTTTACATTTAAAATGAGAGGAATATTTTATGTCCAAATAATTTATGAGAATGTTTTGAGCACTATCTTTTTTAAGAGAACCTTTTGAGTAATAATTTCAAATTTTGAGAATGAGGAAAAAATACTAAATATATGAGCATGAGTTATATTATTGGGAGTAATATTGAGAACAGATATGGGGATGAGTTCAGACATCTCAAAGTCCTCATAAACCATGTATGTAGGTAAAGAGTCATACTTTTTAGATTATTCCTTGTTGCATTTAAGCATATATTAGTCGATCCACTTAGTTGAGGATGTCATATACTCCGACAAGGTATATGAAAGTTCTGGCATAGTGGGCGACACGTTATATCATCACATAGCTCATATTGATGGCTGTCAGTTAGAGAATTTCCCAAATAGGAGTAAAAACTATTATTGTATTTTTAAATACATTTAGTTGTTTATGTACTGTTTTTAAACTCTTTATATAAACTACATACTTATTGTTGTTTTATACTCTATTGAGTTGAGTATCCATGAGTTGAGGTTGAGTTGAGTGTAGATGAGGTGAGTATGTTTCATTCTTTCCAAGCTCAAGCTTTTATGTTATGTTTAGTGTTCCCTTTGCATGATCGTACGTTCAATGTACTGATGCCAATTGGCTTGTATCGTTTCATGATGCAGATTCATAAGATTAAGGTCATCAATAGGCATTTCGCTAATACCACTTGCAATTCGAGTTAGCTTTGGTGAGCCTCCTTGTTTCCGGTTGATTCCATTTATATTTTTCAGTTTTGTTAGGATGTTGTGGGTCTTGACCAAACTTACATCATAGGTATTAGTGACTTCATAGATAGATAGTAGTGTTTCGAGGAGTCTTCTACATTTTTTTGTTTAATATTTCAAAGACTTGAGTTGCCTATTTTTGGCTAATTGAATATTCTATTATATTCTGAGTTATTTATTTGAGACATTTGAGTCAAAGCTTTACATTTGAGTTTATCTTATATAGAGTAAGTCTTCAGTTGAGAGTTGAGCCAGGCCAAGGGTTCGCTTGGGCCATAAATGGTTCTTGAGTGTCGGCCATGTCCAGGGTGTAGGCTCGCGGCGTGACAAACTTTGTATCAAAGCACAAGTTCAAGAGTTCTAGGGTGTTTATGAAGTCGTTTCTGTAGAGTCCTAGGTATCGGTGTGAAGCACGCCACATCTATAATTAAAAGCCTACAACATTTACGAAATATCTTACATCATTCATACTCTTTCGTGCAATATAGTTCAAATCTATAAAAGTTTCTTTCTAATTCCTGCTTCTGTGTATTTTCGTATTATGCCTCCACGAAGAGCTGTTTGAGGTCATCCTACTAGGAGTAATGTTGATCTTAAGGATCAAGGGGTCCCCAATGCACCAAAAGTACAAACCCAAGGAGAGGTCACTAACGCTGATTTCTAGGATGCTATCCAGATATTGAGTCAAGTTGTGACCAACCAAGCTGGGCAACAAAGAGGGAATTGATAGGATGTGGATGATACATCTAGAATCCGTGAGTTCTTAAGGATGAATCCTCCAGACTTCACTGGTTCAAGTGTCACAGAGGATCCGGAAAACTTTGTGGAGGAGATACAAAAGGTGTTTGAGGTTCTGCATGTCGCTGATGTTGAGTGTGTGGAACTATTTGCATACCAACTAAAGAGTGTTTCTAGAGTCTAGTATGACCAATGGAAGAAGAGTAGAGCTGAAGGGGCACCAATTGTGAGTTGGGATATGTTCAAAGAGGCCTTCATGGGTGTTTCTTTCCCCATAAGCTGAGAGAGGAAAAGGTAAGAGAATTCCTCTTTCTTAAGCAGTAATCCATGAGTGTTCATGGGTACAACCTCAAGTTCACTCAACTATCCTGCTATGCTCCAGAGATGGTTACTAACATAAGGAGCAAGATGAGTTTATTTGTATCTGAGTTGTCTCTCTTGTCAAGTAAGGAGGGCAAGACAACTTTTCTGATAGGAGACATGGACATAGAATGGCTTATGACCCATGTGCAATAGGTTGAGAAAGATAAGATGAGAGATAGAGAAGAGTTTAGAAACAAGAACTCTAAGACAACATGAAATAAGTCCGGGCAGCAGAAGGGCAATGCAAACCAATCATCTTTTCAGCAAAAACCAAATGGACCTGCTCCATTGTCTTCTAGTGCACTTGCACCAATGAACAGAGTTGAGTTTAAGAATCAGAATTCTCAAAAATTCAGAGCTAGACCTGCAAAATCTCAGGTAGTGTGGCACAAGGAGGTAATTGGACTCCTGCATGTGCTAAGTGTGGTAGGAACCACCCAGAAGCATGTCGTGATGTCTCCACTGATTGCTTCAGGTGTGGTCATAATGGTCACTTCATGAGACAGTGCCCTAACAACAGGCAGGGTAGTGGTAATGGAGGAAATAGAGCCCAATCTTCATCGGTGGCTCTGCCACACATGGCTATACCTAGAGGAGCTACTTCAAGAACATAGGGAGGAGAAAACTGTCTATGTGCTATCATCAGTCGTGAAGAATAAGAGAATTCACAAGATTTTGTCACTGGTATGATCAAAGTCTTTACTTTTGATGTTTATGCTTTACATGATTCTTGTGCGAGTCTATCTTTTCTGATTCTATATATTGCTATGAGGTTTGATATTATTCCCGAAAAACTTCTTGAGCCCTTCAGTGTTTCCACACATGTTGGTTAGTCTATTCTAGTTAAGAGAGTTTTTTGTGATTGTACCATTTATGTCAATCACCAGGACACCATGACTAACTTAGTCTAGTTTGATATGGTGGCCTTTGATGTTATTCTAGGTATGAACTGGCTTCATTCATGTTATGCCTTAGTTGATAGTAAAACTCGAGTAGTTAAGTTACGTTCTAGTTTCCTAATGCGCTAGTTATTTAGTAAATGAGTAGTTCAACAGTGCCTAAGGGTCATTTTTATTTCGTCCCTTAAGGCCAAAAACATAGTTTCCAAGGGGTGCATCCATCACTAAGTCCGAGTTAATGACTCTAGTGTTGAGACACCCCTTATTCAGTCAGTTCTAGTTGTGAGTGAGTTTCCAGAGGTCTTTTCAGATGATCTTCCCGAAGTCCCTCTTGAGAGAAAAATATACGTCGGTATAGAAATCCTTCCTGAGACTCAACCTATCTCTATTTCTCCATATACCCGTTGAGTTGAAAGAGTTAAAAAAGCAGTTGAAAAACCTTCTTGATATAGGTTTCGTTCAATCAAGTGTCTCACCTTGGAGTGCTCCGGTCTTATTTGTGAGGAAGAAAGATGGTTCTCTTAGGATGTGTATTGATTACCACCAAATTGAACAAGGTTATTATAAAGAATAAGTATCCCCTTTTGAGAATTGATGATATATTTGATCGATTTTAGGGTGCCACCTATTTTTCTAAGACATACCTCAAATCTTGCTATCATTAGTTGAGAGTAACAGAAAGTGATATTTCAAAGACTGTATTCAGGACCCGTTATGATCATTATGAGTTTGAAGTCATGTTCTTTGGTTTGACTAATGCTCCTGCAGTGTTCATGGACCATATGGATAGAGTGTTTAAGCCTTATCTTGATATATTCGTTATCGTATTCATTGACGACATTCCAATTTTTTGAGGAATGAGAAGGATCATGCTAGTCATGTCAAAGTAGTTATCCAAAATCTCAGATATAGAGAGTTGAATGCCAAATTGTCTAAGTCTGAGGTTGGGCTTGAGTCAGTGGCGTTCTTCGGCCACATTGTTTCTAGTTATGGTATTTTAGTTGACACTCATAAGATTGAGGCAGTGCAGAACTGCCCCAGACCCACATCTCCAACTAATATTAGGAATTTCTTGGGATTGGCTAGTTATTATGGAAGGTTTCTTGAGGGATTTTCATCTATTTCGTCCCCGTTGACAAAGTTGACTCTGAAGATAGTGAAGTTTCAATTTTCTGAAGCTTGTGAGAAGAGATATTAGGAATTGAAAATGCGGTTGACTACTTCCCCAATGTTGACCTTACCAGAGGGTATACAAGACTTTGTTATGCATTGTCATGCGTCCAAAGATGGATTAGGTTGTGTATTGATGTAGAATGGCAAAGTTTGTCATGACCCAAGGGTACACCCTAGATGTAACATGGCGTACTAGACCCTGAAAGGACTAACAGAAGCCACTTAGCATATCATAGCATAAAGTAAATAGAAATGATGTGGAAATTTTAAAACTTTTTCCATACAATCGAAGTCTTTATAAAAGCAAGCGGAAATCCTTAACACTTTGTCTCAAACCATGTAAAACAACTTGAATAAATCTTTGGGACGCAGCCCATACAATAGTCTAATCTTAAAAGAAAGAACATAAAGGAAAGGTGATCATATCCTTGATGCTATGAGGACTCACCAAGGCTTCAACTCCTTGCTTTACTATGAACCTAGCCATGAGGATTGAACTCAATATCACCAGACCCTACATTTGATAAGAATTTAGGCAAGAGTATGCGTTAGTACAAAATGTACTAAATATGATAGTTAGCATAAGAGCATAACATAAACGTTAGCCAAGATAAGACATAAGCCATAGGCATAAAAGATAATAACATAGTCATAGGCATATTCTCTAACATAGACATAATGTAAGCATTTGTCAACATAAGGCATAATCCATAAACCTCGAAGATACATCATATTCATAACATAGTCTATACTTATACTGTTATATCATAAGAGAGCTACTTTCATAAGCAACGCCAAAGCATACTTGTGCAATGAATGAATAAGACCCTATAATCTCATCCATACTAAGTATCACTTTTAGGTCATCATATTCATACTTACCATTCTTTGATCTCATCATTAGCTTACCTCTTATAGACAAGGGAATCTTCACCTTTAGTCAACCATATCATTGAAGGCAACTTTAGCAACAATCCAAGCTAAACATACATCATATAAGAGAAATACTTCATAAGTAGCTTCAAGTTATACTTGTGCAATGTATGGATAAGACCCCATAATCCTACCCATACTAAGTACCACTTTAGGTCATCATACATACTCTTTATCCCTCTCTTAAAACCTTAGAACATTATGAGGTATTTTCTTAAGCACATCTTAGTTCGTTATTAGGTTGAACACTATGAGATGCTTCTTCAAGCATATGTTAGTTCATTATTACCTTGAACACTATGAGATGCTTCTTTAAGCATGTCTTGGTTCATTAATGCTTTTGAACACTTCAAAATACTTCTTCAAGTATGTGTTAGTTCATTTTACTCTTGGAACACTACGATATGCCTCTCTAAGTATGTCTTGGTTCATCTTACTATTGAACACCTATGAAATACTTATTTAGGCATTTCTAAGTTCCTTGGATACAAAGATTTCTACTAGAAACCTAGACTCCACTAGGTGAAGGATTCCATCTTATGAGACTTACTTTGAGGGAACCCAGACTCTACTATGTGAAGGTCTCTATCTCATTGACAATATCCACTTGGGGACAAGCATACACCCACTTAGGCTAGTTATTAAGCCCTACTTATAATTCATGTCCCATGGAAGGATGTCCTTGACAACCAATCTATGTTTCAACTGATTTTATTAGTGTATGCATTCAAACATTTATAAGGTAGATGAAAGAGGAAAGGTCCTTCCACAACAATGCGATCTACTAGTCTACCATTCTCATAAACACCTTACTCTCAAAGCCTTTACATACATAATTCATCATATTAGCTTTACTCTCAAAGCCCTAGTGATCAACACTCATTACTACAAGACTTACTCTCAAATCTTTTCATCGTAAGATCATCATACACACCTAGATCACAAGACATTCTACTCACGTGCTTCATTCTTAAGCAATTCTAGTCATATGTCATCATAAACGCTCAAGGCCAACATTTACTCATAATGATCCATCATATATGCTTTAATCTAATTCAATTCATTTCTATATGCTTTTCCTCTCAAGCAATTACTACATATATCATTAACCATAGAAGATCATCTCTAAATCCTCAATTTCCATTTTCAAGACATAAACCCACATTACTTCAATTTCATCAATTAGACTAGGGTTAGGTATAGGAAACATGTAATTTCATCATAATATAATTATTCACTACTAATTCAATCATAAACAATCAATATCCACTCAATTGGATCCATCCATAATCAACATAACCCACAATATAGGAAGGAACCCTAACTTGAATTGGGGATTTCATCTTCACAATTGTGGAAATTATAGGGTACTCCATCAATGAATAAGCTATCATACCTTGGATACAAAGCCCTCACAAAGCATGGAATATTGGAGGATTTTGACCTAGCTTGATTCTCTTCTTCTTCTACACTTTTTTTAGAGAGGATTTTTGAGAGAGAATTTGGTTTCTTTTTAGTGAATCAAAATAATGACTACGATCAAAGAATTAAGGGGTCTAAAGTCTTTATATAGGTGGTATAAGTAAGGTTAAAATGACACCTCTTAACCCCTAATTAATTCTAAAAAGTTCCACTAACCCCTCACTTAACCGACCTAAGACCATCACTGCCTCACCCATGAGACCACGCCCACGGGCCTTGAGTGGACCCACGGGGAATGCTAGTATTCTGTGGGTGGTGGTCTGCAACTCAAATTTTGGGATCCTGACCCACGACCTCTCACCCACGGGGCGTGGGCCACTGTTTTGGGGCACATTCTAGGGTCCTCTTCAAAGACCCTTGGTTGGTCCTTGGGAAGTCTTACCTTGATGTTCTAACCCGAAATCCTTCATTCTAAGTATGGAGAGTTATATCTATGACTCTAACCCTCACGTCAATCTCTAGTTTAGCCTACTAGTTTCCGGGTGTTACAAAGTTTTAGCTTATGCCTCCAGGCAACTTAAGATTCACGTGAAGAATTACCCAACCCATGATCTAGAGTTGGCTGCTATACTGTTTGTTTTAAAAATATGGCTTCACTATCTCTATGGTGTTCATGTGGATTTGTTCCCTAATCACAAGAGTCTTCAATGTGTATTCAGTCAAGATAGAGCTTAATCTTAGACAAAGGAGGTGGTTGTAGCTACTCAAGGATTATGGCATGCGTATTATCTAACACCCAAGCAAGGCTAATGTTATTGCTGATGCTTTGAGCAGGTTGTCTATGGGTAGTTCTTCCCATGTTAAAAAAGGCAAGAAAGAGTTAGCCAAATACGTGCACAAACTTGCAAAATTAGGAGTCCAATTAATTGATTCTAATGAAGAAGGAGTAGTTCTGATGAATGTGGCTAAATTATCTCTAATATCCGAAGTGAAAGAGAAACAAGACAAAGACTCTGTTCTGCTTAAATTAAAGGCAAATGTTCATCAGCAGAAAGTGATGGCTTTTGAACAAGAAGGAGATGGTTTATTGAGGTATGAAGGTAGATTGTGTGTACCAAAGGTGGATGACCTCCAAGAGAGGATCTTGGTAGAAGCTCATAGCTACAGATACTGTATCCATCCTGGTTCAACAAAGATGTATCGTGGCTTGAGAGGAGTATATTGGTAGAGTAGTGTAACACCCAGATTCAAAAAAAAGGATTTCATGTTACAACGTCAAGGTGCCACCCCTTAAGGACCAACCATGTCCCTTAAAAGAGGCCGTAAGAAAAACTGCCTGAGGCAGTAAACACGCTACGACCCACGCCCCGTGGATGGGTCTACGGGTCGGGGTTAGGGGTCCGTCCAAGCCATTTTTGCGAACTCTCTGAACCCAAACCATATTTGACTAGGACAGACCGTGGGTCCATCCACGACCCACCATTATGGTCTCGTGGGTCAACCTTGGTGGTTAAGTTAGGGGCACAATGTGACTTAATTTTACCCTATCCTAGACCACCTATATAAGTACTTTATACCCCTAAATTTATTCACTTTAAGTCATTCTATCAAGTCCCAAAAGAAAACCCAAATTCTATCTGAAATATTCTCTCTCTAGAAGGTAGAAGAAGAAGGAAGAGATCGAAGCTAGGTCAAGATCAAGTCTCCCAATCTTCAAGCTTTTGTCTGCTTTGTGACTAAGGCATGATGGCTTTTCATCCATGGATTCCTTCCATCCATGGAGTCCCCTAGAATTCTCCAAATTGGATGTAGAATTCCCCAATTTAAGTTAGGGTTTCTTCCAATATTGTGGGTTATGATGAATGCTGATCCAATTGAGTGAATAATGATTATTTATGATTGAATTGATAGTAGATCATGTTTTAGGATGAAATTCCATGTATCCATACGTAATCCATGTCTAAAAAGATGAATATGTAAAGCTATTATAATGAATTATGTATGTTAGGGCTTTGAGAGTAAAGCTAACATTATATGCTTCAAGGAAGTATCATAAGTATATATTATAATATGAGATTTGCTTGTATAATGTGTGATTAGCTTGGATTGTTGCTAGAATTGCCTTCCTTGATAAGTATGACTAAGAGATGTATGACCCAAGTCCTAGCTAAGGTTAAGTTGAGGTTACTTGAGAAGTGTTCCCTTTACATTATGATGACCTATGTCCATTGATTATGCCTATGACTATGTTGTTATCTCCTATGCTTATAGCTTATGTCTTATGTTGATTAATGCTTATGTTATGCCTATGTTGATGATTTATGCTAGCTATCATATTTAGTACATTTTTTTACTAATGTATACTTTTGCCTACATTCTTATCAAATCTAGGGTTCGGCGATATCGATTTCCATCCCCGTGGCTAGGATCTTAATAGAAGCAAGGGTTGAAGCTTTGGTAAGTCCTTATAATATTCGAGGAGATAGCCACTATGTTCTTATGTCTTTCATTTCATATTTATAACTATTGTATGGGCTGCGTCCCAATGATATTCATGTTTTAGATAGTTTGAGACAAAATGTAATAGACTTCCGCTCGTTTTATAAAAGACGTTGACTGTATGGAAAATGTTTTAAATTTCTGCTAAATTTGATCATCTTATGTTATGAAAGCTATGTGGCTTATATGAGGTCCTCCGGGGTCTTGTATGCCATGTTACATCTAGGGTGTACCCCTGGGTCGTGACAAGTAGCATGAAGATGTGTATTGCATAATTTGTTGTTAAGTGCTAGAATTGCCAACAAGTTAAGGTACAGCACCACAGGCCCAGTGGTATGGCTCAGAACATAGATCTTCTGGAATTTAAGTGGGCGATAATCAATATGGATTCCTTTACTAGTTTATTGCGGTCTCGCAGACAGCATGATTCGATTTGGGGGGATTGTATATTGGATGACTAAATTAGCTCATTCTTATTAGTAAAGACTACCTATTTAGCAGAACATTATGCCATATTATATATTCAAGAGGTAGTCAGACTTTATGGATTTCTGGTGTCCATCATTTCAGATAGAGGTGTGCAATTCACCGCACAATTCCGGAAGTCTTTCTAGAAATGTTTAGGTTCGATGGTAAATTTGAGTTCTTCTTTCCATCCTCAGACTGATATTCAAGCAGAGCGCACAATTCATACTTTATAGGATATGTTGAATGCGTGTGTGATCGATTTCAAGGGTAATTAGGATGATCACTTATCTCTCATTGTGCTTATAACAACAATTTTTTCAGTCTAGCATCCAGATGGCTCCCTATGAGGCTCTTTATGGGAGAAGATGTAGATCTCATATTGGATGGTTTGAAGTTGGTGAAGTTGGGTTGATAAGACCAGACTTGGTTCTTCCAGTTATGCAGAAAGTGAAGATCATTCAAGAAAGGTTGAAAACAACACAAAGTCATTAGAAATCCTATACTGATGTTAGGAGAATGGACTTAGAGGTTGAGGTGGATGATTAGGTTTATTTAAAGTATTTACCCATGAAGGGTGTTATGAGGTTTGGCAAGAAGGGGAAGCTTAGTCCCCAGTATATTTATCATTAAAGGATATCCAAGAGGATTGGCAATGCAGCCTATGAGTTGGAGCTACTGCCATAGTTAGTAGCAGTCCATCCGGTATTCCACATTTTAATGTTAAAAAAGTGTATGGGCGATCCTTCACTTATAATACCTATTAAAAATATTGGTATTAAGGACAACCTATCTTATGAGGAGATCCCCGTTGAGATACTTGATCATCAAGTACGCAAGTTGAGAACCAAGGAGGTAGAGTCAATCAAGGTCTTATGGAGGAATCAGTTTGTCGAGGAAGCTACCTTGGAGGCTGAGGAGGATATGAAGAAGAGATACCCACATCTCTTTTCTTCCTAAAAAATTTCAGACTAAGGATATCACTTTGTGTAAAACACTCTTTAAATTGATATGCTATGTTGTGTTAAATTACATGTTGGGTGTTTGAGTTTGGTGTTAGATGTTGCCACCCTTAGTTCTATTTAGAGTGATCTCATTAGAGGATGAATTTTCTCAAGAGGGAGATATTGTAACATCTCGATCTTAAAAATAACTCATTTTAGAAAGAATCAATCTGGAAAGAACTATATTACGAATATTGCAAGTTAGCCTTTAATTGTGAGTTTTGGGTCAACTTCAAATGACCATAACTTTCAGTACATGATGAGTTAGGTGACCTATAAGGTATCAAATTAAAGATAGTTGATTCCTATTTCCAACACCACCAAGTTTGCTAAATTCCGAGTTCAGATGAGGAAGATATGCATGTTTGAGTTCAGCCTATCTGATTAAGGAAATTCATTTGAATTAAGGAGGGGTATTTTGGCCTTTTCCTTACCCTACTATCCTAACTCATCTTTAGTAATTTTTTATAGGTCTAAACTGACCTAGATCAGTTTTTACAATTCCTAAATGCACTTAGGGTCGTATAGAGAAGCTCAAGATGAGAAAGAAAGGAGAAGTTCAAGCGTTCGTACAAGATTCTTACGATCGTTGAGGAGTTTCACCAAGGATTCACTCCTTTTGAGGTATGTTAACTCTCATAGTGTTGGCTTCATTCACCCACATGTCAATCATGTGATTTTAATTTATAGTTTGGTTCTTGAGTTTGAATGATTTGATTTCTTGAGGTTTTGTGCTTCCTACTTGATAATAAATTTCTTGTTGAGTTCTTGAGGTGAGAGTTGCAAATGAGTGTTGTTCTTAGTGGATTTTGATGTGGATTTCATTGTAATTATGTTGGGTTTAAGAATCCAAAAGAGTTTGAGGAAATCGTTTGATTCTAGATGAGTTAGGGCATAAGATTGAACAAGAAAAATTGTTAAAATTCTGGGCAAAAACTTGGGGCAGCGCGCCACCATAGCGCCAGAACTACTGCCCAATACTTTGAGGCCTGGTGTGGTGCACCACTAAGTGCGCCCAAAACATTGGTCTATAGTTTGTGGGCTGGCGTCCCGCGCCACTCAGTGCGCCAGGGTTGCCAGGTTCCCTACCCTTCCGACCTTCTTTCCGTGTGAGTTCCCTCGAATCTTACCTATGTTGTTTACTTGTTATCCACACTTAAAAAATATTCATTAATTCTTAAGATATCATGCATATCCAAGTCATAACTCTTGAATTCATAATTTAAATTCAAGATAGGGTTGAGGGTAAAGTTCGAGAAAGTTCTTTTGAGTCATTTAAAAGTCATTTGTAAACCTTTAAAACATGTTTTAAGACTTGAGAACTTGAATAGAAGGATGAAGAGAGTTGAGCTTAACTTTTCAAAATGAATATATGGGAACCAAGTAATCCCAAGAGTAATTGTTATTACATTTAAAATGAGAGAAATCTTTTATTTCCAAATGAGTTATGAGGAAGTTTTGAGCACTATCTCTATTAGGATAGCCTTTTGAGTAATAATCTCAAAGTTAGAGGATGAGGAAATATTTTTAAAGATATGAGCATGAGTTATATTATTGGGAGTAGTATTTAGCACCGATATGGGGACCAGTTCAGAAAACTCAAAGTCCTCATAAACATATATGCCAATGTGGGTAATGGGTCATAATTTTTAGATGATTCCTTATTGCTTTTTAGAATATCTTAGTGGATCCACTTAGTTGAGGATGCCTTATACTCCACCAAGGTAAAGTATAGTTCTCGCAGTATGGGCGAGACGTTGTATCATCACATAGCTCATAGTGATGGTTGTCAGTTACAAAATCACCCAAATAAGAGTAAAGAATTATTGTTGTATTTTTAAATACATTGAGTTGTTATCTATTTTTTTAAAACGCTTTATATAAACTGCATCATTATTGTTGTTTTATACTTTATTGAGTTGAGTATCCATGAGTTGAGGTTGAGTTGAGTGGAGATGATGTGACTATGTTTTATTCTTTCCAATTTCAAACTTTTATATGTTTCGTGTTCCTCTTAAATTATCATACATTCAATGTACTAATTACATTTAGTCTGAATCATTTCATGATGGAGATAGAGGAGATTAGGGTCAGGCGCTTTGTCGATACCACTTGCAATTTGAGTTAACTTTTGGTGAGCCTCCTTGTTTCCGGAGGATTCCATTTATATATTTCAGTTTTGTTAGGATGTCATGGGTCTTGTCCCAACTTCCATCATAGTTATTCGAGAGTGTGGGTTGAAGATGGACGCATTGGAATGCTAAGAAAAGTTGTAGAGAGCTTGATGATTCACTGGACAATGCACCAAACCCCCCACCATACCTTTGGCTTTACGCGACATCTGTTGAAGGACTCCAAGTCGAAATAGCTACCTAACTAGGATTATTCTCTAGCCCTATCTCTGACTTTCTTTAATTTGACCTCTAGATTATTGTTATATATTTTAGGACAATTTTTTTTATTATGGTGAGGTGAAACTCACCTTTATTTACTTGCTATGGTTTCTTTTGTTTCTGTATATATTTGGGTTGTTTGCTTTAAGTTGTGTTTTAAATACTGCTTTTATCTGTATGCTTGCGCTTATGGCTCCTGTTGTTTTTCTTGCAAAATATTTTTGACCTTTTCGAAAAAATTTCTCCACCTCTTATGTTGAAAGTGGCTATACTTTTGCAAAAATTTAAGTCTCAGTTTCGATCAATATCGATGACTTGAATAGTGCTCCCAACTGAACAAACATAAATGCACGGCTACGACGAGGCCAAATGAAGTTACATAGACAATATGTGCATTCTTTGCCTCTCGTTGTGACTAGCCATTTGTCGAATTGATTCTCTCGTGATGACCATTGCACTCTAGCAAATTTGTCTAGTATTGTTTGACTGAAGTATCGATGCCTTGTGTGATTTGCTTACTTTTAACCTTGCATTAATAAACCTAGAATTTGCTCTGTTAGGCTGATTGATTTAGAAAGGTGTACTCTTAAGATGATCTTAGGCAATTTTAAATACTGTGAACCAATTTAACATATACCTCTTTTTGTGGCCTACCTATGAGCACGTGAAACTCTTTTTGAACACCGTTTGAACCTTACCTTTCTTTGGAAGAACCTTGATAAACCCTAAACCTTACTTGATCCACTACCTATAATCCTCTTGATTTACGGTTTAGTGAATAGCCAACTTAGGAAAAAAAACCTAAGTTGAGGGTGTGGTTAAAAGGAAAAGGAGATGTCAAGAAGCGCTATAAGAAGTCCTTCTTTACCCATGTTGCAGAACAATGGAGCCCTCCATAAAAAAAAAGATTGAAAAAGAAATTTGTGGAATAAAGTACAAAGAATATTGGGGTTCCAAGAAATTCATTGGGAGTGAATAAAAGGATGACTTAGAAGCACTAGAAAACGAAGTGATAAAGGAAAAGAAGGGAATGCTTTGAGAATAGCACATCTCACGAGTAAAAAGTCACTAAGCCTAAATTGCCATACCTTTGCATTCAGCCCCATTACAAGCCTTAGAAAGACCTTTTTGATATTGAGTAAGATGGATCGAAAGTGAATTGGAAAATATTGGCAAACTTATGGGTCAAAACTTGCATTGTGTTCCTCTTTTTGAGTGTTAAAGTTGTATCTGATTCCTGATCTTAAATTGACTCATATATGTGTGTGAGTATGGAATCTTTCTTTGTGCGAGGGCATTTAGATATTTTTGTAGAGCATGAACTTGCACAAGTAGCAAGTATTGCAAACATGAGAATCTTTGGTGATGGTGTGCCACAATTTGAATCTTTGAGTACTCAATTGATCATTGCTTAAGTAATTGAGTCTTGGTGTGTCCATTCATGATTTAGTCTTATGTAGCACTGTTTGAGGCACTCTTTTTGAACAGCTGAACTTGAGTTTGCTTGAGCACAAGCAAAACTTTAAGTTGGGGTGTTGATGAGTTGACAAATTGGACTCATTTAGGGCTTTATTTTAATGGAAATAGTGTCCTTGAATGCTTGTTTTATCTCAATACCTGATTAAAATGTTGAAGTTTCAGGTATTTGAAGTTTTTAGTGGAAGCATAGATACTTAGGCGCAAAACAGAACAAATAGGGTTGAAAAGAACAAGAAAATGAATCCTGCGGATCGCCGAGTTTAACTTGGCGAGTCGCCGAAACGACATGAACCGCCCTTCATTCCAGTATGCGAAGCCTTGAAGAAAGTGGATTAAAAGGTGAGTAAAGGAACAGTCGGCGAGTTGCCGATCAGCTCAGCGAAGCAGTACTGTACCGCCCAATGATCCAGAATGCGAGAATGCTAAAGGTAAGACACAGAAGGCGATAAGTTGACCAAAAGGTGGATTGCCGAGTTCATCGGCGATCTCGACTAATGTCACCGAACAATCCTCCGCAACACAAACTGTAAAAACTATAAATACAATTTAGAATGGTAGTCTTGAGAGATATTGAGTGTGGAACAATTATTATTATTATTTTCACTTTAGAAAATATTCTAGTTGATATTTTTCTCTCAAGTTTGGAGAGGGTTTTTGTGGAAACTTGAAGAAAGGAGTTCTTCTTCCCTAAGTTGGAAGTACATCTTCTCTATTCTTCTTCTTTTGCTGAAATCAAGGTTTAATTTCTTATACCCATATAATTTCATTATCATTTTAGGTGTATTTTGCCATTTCTTGATGTGTCGCTAAAAAACCCTATTCTTGGGGTGTGATGTAGGAAATATGGGTTGATATTCTTGTTGGGTCTTGCTTGCTGATAGGTTAGATGCATTTTAATGATGATTTCACCTAGTGGTTATGGTTTAATCTAAAGGGTTTGTAGTTGTAAATACAAATCCACCCATGTGTTTTCGACTTACCCGAGAGGGAGGTCGCGAAACCAAAACCACTAGAATGATGGCCTAAGGAGTGGGTCTACATAAGGTTCAGCCCGAGAGGGTTAGCGCTAGTCCCATATCCTAATACTCACCTAGAGATAGTGAGTGGGGATAGGCGTAGGCTGGTCTTCATGCGGAAAATGGGTGTCCGAGAGGAACGCATTTGAAACGGGGTAAGTTACCTGAGAGGGAACTTATTTCCATTTAATGATTAGCCTAGTCACTATTGTCTTGCAAATTTCCTATCGAAAGCATGTACCCAACGATTTTTCTCAACTTGTATTGCGGTCACATCCCAACAACCTTCCCCATACTTGATTTTCTTGTATATTTTGCTATTTTATCTCTTGTTACGAAGCCCCTTTGGGTATTTGACACTTCTGTGTCACCCCCTTTAATTTACAGTGTATTTTATCACAAATGTTTTTAGCTACGACTAAATTAAATGAATTCTAATTGGCTACTGATTCTCAAATCCACTCCCTTGGGACACGACCCCAACCTTTGGTTGGGTTACTATATTATCGACAATCATTGACACTCATACCATATGATAGTGTCATTGGTCACGATAAGCATCAAAATGGCGTCGCTGCTGGGGAGTGGTATTTTTTGAGAATATTTAGTTCAGTAAAGTTTTCGTTCTATTTTAGCCGTAGTTTTATTAACCTTACTCTTTGTCTTGCTCTGTTAAGTTGTGCTTTGAAGTAAGGTGTAACTAGGTTGAATAAGCACCTACAAATCAATGGATTTTCCTCCACTACAGGTAATAAGGATTCGAAAGTGAATACTGACTTTCAAGCAGTTGGAGGGAGAACAATTACATTAATCGTGGGCAAGATTCAAAGGGCTAATAGCTCAAGGCCCAAATCATGGCATCCCTGACATGATTCTTCTGGACTGTTTCTACAGAAGCCTTTACCCCGAAAACAAATAGTTACTTGATCAACTAATTCCAGGAGGGATTACACATATTCCCTACATAATGGTGGCTCAGTTGCTACACCACATGGTTGAAGCTGAGCGAGAGATTGAGAAAGATGTCATGCTGGCCATGCTGAAGACACAGGTGGATGGATTGGCCGAGAGCGTGATGTAAATCGAATCTCAGTGCAAGAAAAAGGATAAATATGCCCTTCTTGGTGAAAGAAACAGTTGTAGGGACAATGAGGTGGAACGCATTGAGGAAATGCTCTCAACCATTCTACTCAAGTTGAGTGAGCAAGATGGAGCGCTGGACGAACTGAAAGAAGACACTGAAGGCATAAAGCGCATAATTTTGTCACACTACAAAGCTGTCCAACAACTAGAAAATCTTATGGATCATGTATTACCTCATATTCACGCACAGGAAAACCAGGGGTTACCTAAGCATGATGTGGGTGGGTCCAATAGTGAAGCTTAAAGTCTTAACTTTCGTTGTGCCGGGACGTTTACTAAGGCATTGTTTGGGAGGCAACCCAAAACCCAATATTATATTTGCATACTAGTAAAATTATAGGATCTTAGTTTTACAGATTGAAGTATGATAAATGCCAAAGAGTTGAAGAATGGCGAGCAGCAGACCCAGTTGATGAGTCGCTAAAGAAGTTGGTGATTAATGATATTTCGCCATTTGACTCAAGGCATCCTCTGAGCCTGGAGTAAGTAAAACTCAGTGAGCTCAGGAACGTTTTGATGATTTGCCCACCTGATAGGCGATCCTGATGGTCACCACCGTTCGAACATCCACAACTGCTGAGAAGTTCTTTAAAACTCAGTAAAGTAAAAATTTGCTTGGTGAAGCACCGAATCTCCAAGAAGACAAAGTGATGTCTCCGATTGGGAACAAAATGGATAAGCTGTAGGCCAATACAGAAAAAGGTAGTTGATAAATCACTCGATAGATAGAATGAAGATGCACGTATTGGAATGCTAAGAAAGGCTATACAGAGCTTGATGAATCACTCGGTAATGCAAAAAACGCCCCTAACATACCTCCTTCTTTACGCGACATCTGTTGAAGGACTCCAACTTGAAACAACTACCTAACCAGGATTATTCTCTAGCCCTATCTCTGCCTTTCTTTAATTTGACCTCTGGATTATTTGTATATATTTGAGGACAAATATTTTTTATTGGGGTGGGGTGAAGCTCACCTATATTTGCTTGCTATGGATACTTTTGTTTCTGTATATATTAGGGTTGTTTGCTTTTTAAGTTATGTTTTAAATACTGCTTTTATGTGGATGCTTGAGCTTATGGCTCCTGTTGGTTTACTTGCAAAATAATGTTGACTCTTTCGAAAAAAAATTGCCACCTCTTGTGTTGAAAGTGGTTGTTCTTTTGCAAAAAATTAAGTCTCGGTTTCGATCAATACCGATGACTTGAATAGTACACCCAATTGAACAAACATAAATGCATAGCTACGATGAGGCCAAATGAAGTTACATAGACAATATGTGCACTCTTTGCATCTCGTTGTGAATAGTCATTTGTCAAATTGATTCTCTTATGATGATCGTTGCACACTAGCGAACATGTCTATTCTTATTTGACTGAAGTATCGATGCCTTGTGTGATTAGCTTACTTTGAACCATGAATGAATAAACCTAAAAATTTTCCTGTTAGTCTGATTGATTTAGAAAGGTGTACTCTTGAGATGATCTTAGGTAATTTTAAAGAGTGTGAACTAATTTGACATATACCTCTTTTTGTGGCCTACCTGTGAGCGTATGAAATTAACTTGAACACCCTTTGAGCCTTACCTTTCTTTGGAAGAACCTTGATAAACCCTAGACCTTACTTGATCCACTACCTATAATCCTCTTGATTTGCGGTTTAGTGAATAGCCAACTTAGCACATAAAGCCTAAGTTGGGGGTGTGGTGAAAAGGAAAAGGAGAAGTCAAGAAGCTATAAGAAATCCCCCATTACCCATGTTGCAGAACAATGGAGCCCTCCATAAAAATAAAAAAATAAAAATTGAAAAAGAAATTTGTGGAATAAAGTACAAAGAATATTGGGGTTCCAAGAGATTCATGGGGAGTGAATAAAAGGATGACTTAGAAGCGCTAGAAAAAGAAGTGATTAAGGAAAAGAAGGGAATACTTTGAGAATACCACATCTCACGAGGAAAATATCACTAAGCCTAAATGACCATACCTTTGAACCCAGCCCCATTACAAGCCTTAGAAAGACCCTTTTGATCTTGAGTAAGTTGGATCGAAAATCAATTGGAAAATAAGGGCAAACCTATGGGTGAAAACATGCAGTGTGTTCCTCTTTTTGAGTGTGAGCATTGTATCTGATTCCTGATCTTAAATTAACTCATATATGTGTGTGAATATGGAATCAAACTTTGTGCGAGGGAATTTAGATATTTTTATTGAGCTTGAACTTGCACTAGTAGCAAGTATTGCGAACATGAGAATCTTTGGTGATGGTGTGTCACAATGTGAATCTTTGAGTACACAATTGATCCTTCCATAAGTAAATTGAGTCTTGTTGTGTGCATTCATGATTTAGTCTTGTGTAGCACTGTTTGAGGCATCCTTTTTGAACGGCTGAATTTGAGTTTGCTCGAGGACAAGCAAAAGTTTAAGTTGGGGGTGTTGATGAGCCCAAAAATTGGACTAATTTAGGGCTTTATTTTAATTGAAATAGTGTCCTTGAATGCTTGTTTTATCTCAATACCTGATTAAAATACTGAAATTTCTAGTATTTGAAGTTTTTAGTGGAAACATGGACACTTAGGAGCAAAACGGAGCAAATAGGGCTGAAAAGAACAAGAAATGGAATCCTGCGGATCGCGGAGTTTTACTTGGCGAGTCACCGAAATGACATGAACCACCCTTCGTTGCAGTACGCGAAGCCTTGAAGGAAGTGTATCAAAAGGAGAGGAAAAGAACAGCCGGCGAGTCACTGATCAGTTCTGCGAAGTAGTTCTGTACCGCCCAATGATCCAGAATTCAAGGATACTAAAGGAAAGACACTAAAGGCGATGAGCTGACCGAAAGGCGGATCGCCGATTTCATCGATGATCTCGACTAATGTCTCCGAACAATCCTTCGCAGCACAATCTTTAAATACAATTTAGAATTGTAGTCTTGAGAGATATTGAGTGTGGAACAATTATTATTATTATTTTAACCTTAGAACATATTCTAGCGAATATTTTTCTCTCAAGTTTGGAATGGGTGTTTGTGGAGACTTGAAAAAGGAGTTCTTCTTCCCCAAGTTGGAAATGGGTCTTCTCTATTCTTCTTCCTTTGCTTAAATCAAGGTTTAATTTCTTATACCTATTTGATTTCATTATCAATTTAGGTGTAATTTGTCATTTCTTGATGTGTGGCTAAAACCCCCCATTCTTGGGGTGTGATTTAGCAAATATGGGTTGATACTCTCATTCGGTCTTGCTTGCTGATAGGTTAGATGTACTTAAATGGTGATTTCACCTAGTGGTTGTGGTTTAATCTAAAGGGTTTCTAGTTGCAAATACAGAACCACCCATGTGTTTTCGGCTTGCCCGAGAAGGAGGTCGTGAAACCAAACCACTAGACTGATGGCCTAAGGAGTAGGTCGACATGAAGTTCAGCCCGAGAGGGTAAGCCCTAGTACCACAACCTAACACTCAACTCGAGAGAGTGAGTGGGGTAAGGCGTAGGTTGGTCTTCATGCGGCAAATGGGTGTTCGAGAGGAACACATTTTAAACGGGGTAAGTTGCCCGAGAGGGAACTTATTTCCATTTAAAGCTTAGCCTAGTCACTATTGTCTTGCAAATTTTCTATTAAAAGCATGTACCCAACGATTTATCTCAACTTGTACTGCGGTCACATCCCAAGGACCTTCCCCATACTTGATTTCTTGCTTATTTTACTATTTTATCAGTTGTTACAAAATCCCTTTTGATATTTGACACTTCTGTGTCACCCCTTTTAATTTACAATGTACTTTATCGCAAATGTTTCTAGCTATGACTAATTTAAACGAAATTCTAACTAGCTACTGATTCTCAAAATCGCTCCCTTGGTACACGACCCCAACCCTTGGTTGGGTTAATATATTATTGACGATCATAGACACTCATATTGTAGAATAGTGTCGTTGGTCACGATAAGCATCAAAATAGTGTCGCTGCCGGGGAGTGGTGTTATTTGAGAATTTTTAGTTGAGTCAAGTTTTCGTTCTGTTTTAGCCGTAGTTTTACTAATCTTACTCCTGGTCTTGCTATGTTAAGTTGTGCTTTGAAGTAAGGTGTAACTAAGTTGAATAAGCACCCACAAATAAATGGAATTTCCTCCACCAGAGATAATGAGCATCCGAGAGTGCGTACTGACGTTCAAGCAGTTGGAGGGAGAACAAAAACATAAATCGTGGGCGAGATTCAAAGGGCTAATAGCTCAAGACCCAAATCATGGCATCCCTAACATGATTCTTCTGGATAGTTTCTACAGAAGCCTCTACCTCAAAAATAAACAGTTACTTGATCAACTAATTCCAAGAGGGATTGCACATATTTCCTACATAATGGTGGCTCAGTTGCTAGACCACATGGCGGAAGTTGAGCAAGAGATTGAGAAAGATGTCATGCTGGCCAGGCTGAAGACACAGGTGGATGGATTGGCCTAGAGTGAGATGAAATTCGAATCTCAGTGCAAGAAAAAGGATAAATATGCCCCTCTTGGTGAAAGAAATAGTTATAGGGAAAAGGAGGTGGAACGCATTGAGGAAATGCTCTCAACCATTCTACTCAGGTTGAGTGAACAAGATAGAGCGTTGGACAAATTGAAAGAAGACAGTAAAGGAACAAAGCGCATAATTTGGTCTCACTCCAAAGTTGTTCAACAGCTAGAAAAGCTTATGGAGAATGCATTACCTCATATTCACACAAAGGAAAACCAGGGGTTACCTAAGCATGATGTGAGTGGCTCCAACTATGAAACTTAAAGTCTTAACTTGCGTCGTGCCGCGATGCTAATTAAGGCGTTGTTTGGGAGGCAACCCAAAACCCCATATTATATTTGCATACTGGTAAAATAATAGTGTCTTAGTTTTACATATTGATGTATGGTAGGTGCTAAATAGGTGCAAAATGGCGAGCAACAAACTCAGTTGACGAGTCATTGAAGACGTCGACGATCAATGATATTTCGCTATTTGACTCAAGGCATCATCTGAGCTTGGAGTTAGTAAAACTCGGCGAGCTTAGGAAGGTTTCGGCGATTCACCCACCTGATAGGTGATCTTGATGGTACCGCCGTTCGAACATCCACAACTACTAAGAAGTTATGTAAAACTCGGCAAAGTAAAAGTTTGTTTGGCGAAGCTCCGAATCTCCCAAAAGAGAAAGCGTTGTCACCGATTGGGAACAAACTGGATAAGCTGTAAATCAACACACAAAAAGGTAGTTGATTAATTACTTGAGAGCGTGAGTTGAAGATGGACGCATTGGAATGCTAAGAAAAGTTGTACAGAGCTTGATGAATCACTCTGCAATGCACCAATCGCCCCCAGCTTACTTTCTACTTTATGCGACATCTGTTGAAGGACTCCAACTCGAAACAACTACCTAACCAGGATTATTCTCTAGCCCTATCTCTGTCTTTCTTTAATTTGGCCTCTAGATTATTGTTATATATTTGAGGACAAATATTTTTTATTGTGGTGGGGTGAAGCTCACCTTTATTTGCTTGCTATGGATACTTTTCTTCCTGTATATATTTGGGTTGTTTGCTTTAAGTTGTGTTTTAAAAACTATTGTTTTGTGGATGCTTGAGCTTATGGCTCGTGTTGTTCTGCTTGCAAAATAATTTTTACCCTTTCGAAAAAATTTCGCCACCTCTACTGTTGAAAGTGGTTGTTCTTTTACAAAAATTTAAGTCTCGATTTTGATCAATACTGATGACTTGAATAGTGCTCCCAATTGAACAAACATAAATGCACGGCTACGACGAAGCCAAATGAAATTACATAGACAATATGTGCACTCTTTGCATCTCGTTGTGACTAGCCATTTGTCGAATTGATTCACTTGTGATAACTATTGCACACTAGCGAACGTGTCTATTATTCTTTGATTGAAATATCGATGCCCTGTGTAATTAGCTTACTTTGAACCTTGCATGAATAAACCTAGAATTCGCCCTTTTAGTCTGATTAATTTAGAAAGGTGTACTCTTGAGATTATCCTAGGCAATTTTAAAGAGTGTAAACCAATTTGACATATACTTGTTTTTGTGTCCTACCTATGAGCATGTGAAACTCTCTTGAACACCCTTTGAGCCTTACCTTTGTTTGGAAGAACCTTGATAAACCCTAGAACTTACTTGATCCACTACCTATAATCCTCTTGATTTGCGGTGTAGTGAATAGCCAACTTAGGACAAAAAGCCTAAGTTAGGGGTGTGGTGAAAAGGAAAAGTAGAAGTCAAGAAGAGCTATAAGAAGTCCCCATTTACCCATGTTGCAGAACAATGGGGCCCTCCATAAAAAATAAAATAAATAATAAAAAAAAGATTAAAAAAGAAATTTGTGCAATAAAGTACAAAGAATATTGGGGTTCCAAGCAATTCAAGGGGAGTGAATAAAAGGATGAGTTAGAAGCGCTAGAAAAAGAAGGGATAAAGGAAAATAAGGAAATGCTTTGAGAATACCACATCTCACGCGGAAAAAGTCACTAAGCCTAAATGACCATACCTTTGAACTCAGCCCCATAACAAGCCTTAGAAAAACCTTTTTGATCTTGAGTAAGCTAGATCGAAAGTCAATTGGAAACTAAGGGCAACCCTATGGATGAAAACATGCATTGTGTTCCTCTTTTTGAGTGTGAACATTGTATCTGATTCCTGATCTTAAATTGACTCATATATGTGTGTGAATATGGAATCAAACTTTGTGCGAGGGCATTTTTATTTTTTTGTTGAGCTTGAACTTGCACAAGTAGCAAGTATTGTGAACATGAGAATCGTTGGTGATAGTGTGTCACAATTTAAATCTTTGAGTACACAATTGATCCTTGCATAAGTAAATTTAGTCATGTTGTGTGCATTCATTATTTAGTCTTGTGTAGCACTGTTTGAGGCACCATTTTTGAATGGGTGAACTTGAGTTTGCTTGAGGACAAGCAAAAGTTTAAATTGGTGGTGTTGATGAGTCCACAAATTGGACTAATTTAGGGCTTCATTTTAATGGAAATAGTGTCCTTGAATGCTTGTTTTTATCTCAATACCTAATTAAAATGCTGAAGTTTCAGGTATTTAAAATTTTTAGTGGAAGCATGGACACTTAGGCGCAAAACGGAGCAAATAGGGCTGAAAAGAACAAGAAATAGAATCCTATGGATCACCGAGTTTAACTTGGCGAATCACCGAAACGACATGAACCGCCCTTCGCTCCAGTACGCGAAGCCTTGAAGGAAGTGTATCAAAAGGCGAGGAAAGGAGCAGTCGGTGAGTCGCCGATCAGTTCTGCGAAACAGTTCTGTACCGCCCAATGATCCAGAATGAGAGGATGCTAAAGGCAAGACACTGAAGGTAATGAGCTGACCAAAAAGTGGATCGCCAAGTTCATCGGCAATCTCGACTAATGTTGCCGAACAATCCTCCGCAGTAAAATTTGTAATTACTACTTAGAATTGTAGTCTTGAGAGATATTGAGTGTAGAACAATTATTATTATTATTTTCACTTTAGAACATATTCTAGCTGATATTTTTCTCTCATGTTTGGAGAGGATTTTGTGGAGACTTGAAAAACGGAGTTCTTCTTCTCCAAGTTGGAAGTGGGTCTTCACTATTCTTCATCCTTTGCTTAAATCAAGGTTTAATTTCTTATACCCATTTGATTTCATTATCATTTTAGGTGTAATTTATCATTTCTTGATGTGTGGCTAAAAACCCCATTCTTGGAGTGTGATTTAGCAAATATTGGTTGATATTCTTGTTGGGTCTTGCTTGCTGATAGGTTAGATGTATTTTAATGGTGATTTCACCTAGTGGTTGTGGTTTAATCTAAAGGGTTTGTAGTTGAAAATACAATGCCACCCATGTGTTTCGGCTTTCCGAGAGGGACGTCACGAAACCAAAACCTATAGACTGATGGCCTAAGGAGTGGGTCGATATGAGGTTCAGTCTGAGAGAGTAAGCCCTAGTCCCACAACCTAACACTCAGCTCGAGAGAGTGAGTGGGCTAAGGCATAGGTTGGTCTTCATGCGGCAAATTCGTGTCTGAGAGGAACGCATTTGAAACTGGGTAAGTTTCCCTAGAGGGAACTTATTTCCATTTAAAGCTTAGCCTAGTCACTATTATCTTGCATATTTCCTATTGAAAGCATGTACCTAACGATTTATCCTAACTTGTATTGCGGTTACATCCAAAGAACCTTCCCCATACTTGATTTTCTTCCTTATTTTGTTGTTTTATTACTTGTTACAAAACCCTTTTTGATATTTCACATTTCTGTGTCACCCCCTTTAATTTACAATGTATTTTATCGCAAATGTTTTAGCTACGACTAATTTAAACGAAATTCTAATTCGCTACTGATTCTCAAATCCGATCCCTTGGGACATGACGCCAACCTTTGGTTGGGTTACTATATATTCGACGATCATAGACACTCATACCGTAGGATAGGGTCGTTGGTCACGATAAGCATCACAACCCCAGAGTTATCCTTCTCCCATGAGCCCCTAAATTGTTTGTGAAGAGGCAAACAACTTGTCACGGTGCTCGTGAATAGGCAAGGAAAAAGGGGACCTCTTCCCAGGCCACTTCAAGGACCATGGCTGCCACTATGGCCTGTGAGATCCTTGACGGCTCATGAAGGCCACCATCTGGTGGTTGCGTCAGCTTTAAGTCAAGGGCTTTTGGGTCTTTTCTTAATTATTTATCCTTACACTATGTTATTTTACCCTTACTTAAAAGTCCTATATATAGTGATACTTAATATTTAGTTTTGTTTTGATTTTTTGAGCTTTGAAAAAGAGGAGGTGAATATGTCGAGCAGTACTCGTAAGCAAATGCAGTTTCCTACATTAGAAGTAATGATGTTCAGGGATTACATTCTAACCTTCAAACAATTGGAAGTTGAACGGATTCATGAGGCATGGCAAGGTTTAAATAACTATTAGTTCAATGCCCAACTCATGAAATTCTTGATATAGTCATCCTGGATTGCTTTTACAGAAGTCTTGGTTCTGGAAACAAGGCAATGGCTGACCAACTCAATTCGGGTGGTATTACACAACAACCCTATGAGAAAGCAGCACACCTGCTTGATCACATGATTTTAACAAACCAAGAAGTAGAGAAGGACTTCATGTTGGCCGCACTGATGATTCAGATGGATGACTTGGCCAAAAAGATGGTGGAGATTGAAGTCCAATGCAAAAGGAAAGACAAATACGTCCCTCCTTATGAGCGAAAAAAGCCCAAGGACAATGAGGGTAAACATATCGAAGAAATGATCTCAAACATTCTCCACAAGGTAAATGAGTATGATAGAGTGCTGGAAGAGATGAAGGAGAACATCGAAGTGATGAAACAGATGATTGGTTCTCATTCCAGATCCA
>JAJONQ010028226.1:0-33127 GCA_036250385.1 Solanum microdontum | reverse complement strand
TTGGGGGGGGGGGGGGGGGGGGGCGGAGCGGATTTTCTCTTATGCGGGGCGGGGTGGAGCTGCCTTTATGTGGGTGTAGGGCGAGGCAGAGAGGGTTGAAATATTTTTTGACGGATTTCATGCGTGTGCGGGGCGGGTCTGGGTTAGTTTTACTTTACTACTTTTACTAAACATGAACAATTTGAATATGCTAGAAGACATTTCAATAGTACCCTTTCCATGTCCTTCTTTCTTCACTCTAATCTTTTCCAAATGAAATTCTTCAATCGTATACTCTTCACTCAATTTAATCTTAATTTATTCACTTGTAATATTCATCATTTTAAAAAAAAAATCTCTTATAATATTCATAACTTTATTTTATAATCACTGAAATGGCATCAGATTTTGGTCTCCAATTTAATTGTCCCTGTTTTGGACTTTTCCAAATCCTATAAGTTAGGGATATTGTGAGGTACAATATATAACATATTTATTACGGTTTAGTAAAATTATTCAATCGTATGCTAGTGTGTCATAAACTTTGAAAATATTTTAATAAAATAAATACTATGTGTTGGTTTTTAGTTTGATGAATTTTATTAATTTGTCAAACTCAGTTTTTTTCTTAAAAATGTTATTCGGGGCGAAGCAGGGTGGGTCTATGTAGGGCGGAGCGGGGAGGGCTGAAAAAAGAATTTTGTGCTATGCAGGGCGGAGCGGAGCGGGTTGAAATCTTTGTGAGTTTATGCGGGTTTCCCTGCAACCGCCCCACCCCGCTCCATTGCCATCCCTAACCAAGAACACACAATAAATCCCAATACACTCAAATCAACTCGGAATTGCCTCAAAATTTAGGATTTTCTTCCCTTCAACTTAGAGAACAAAGCCCACTAATTATTAACCTCCAATTTCTCCTCAATCAAAAGACCTACTTTCAAAATTTGAAAAGCTTGAAACCCTTCAATGGCAACTTCACTTCTACAACTCCAAATTGAACAAAATTTGAAACTTAGACTCAAAAAACTCAAGGGAACAAGGATCTAGTGCCAAAAACAACAAATCAAAACAAAAAAAATCGTATTTTTTTTTGACAATTTTTTTGGACTTCCTACAAATCTAAACCTAGGCTCTTGATACCAAATGATAAGGATTCCAATTGGGGATGAAAACAATTGAAATCAAATGTGGAATTAAACAAAACAAAAGTAAGATAGATTAGAAATAAGAGATAAGAAGTAAAGAAAGAAAGGCTATTTGATTAAACAATCAACCAATGAATAACAGAAACTTGAATTCGAAAAGAAACAACTCAAATTAGAAACCACAAATGAATAGTCTCAAGTGAACTCAAGGTTAAGAAGTCCTAAATCAACAGTGGGAATCCACCCATCACTAATCCAGATTAAGCTACACTAAGATAGGCTAACCTAAAGGGATTCCACCTTTAAACTACACTCTTGAAAGAGTTTGTTCATTTAACATTCAAAATCCATATAGTCTATCTAAGTCTTCAAGAATAAAAGAGACTACTATTTATACTAATAAAATAAAGGAAACACTTCTTTGATAATTTTACCCTTAATGAGGTAAGGACCTTGTTTGGTTGTCTTCTTTTGTGAATTCTTGAAAATAAAATAAAGAAGACACTTCTTTGACAATTTTACCCTTAATGAGGTAAGAGCCTTGTTTGGTTGTCTTCTTTTATGAATGCTTGAAATTATAAGATGACCATTTGCACAAATGGTCTCTTTCTTCTTTCTCTTCACTTAAATAGACCTTCCACACACTGTACTTTTTGATTTTGTGTCCATGAAGCTCCTCTAATACTTTTACCCGATCCATGCTATCCATTTTGTCATCAGGTTATAACCAGAATATCCATTTAAAATGTAGTCCCAACCTTTACCAACTAACCTATCAAGCATCCGGTCCTTGAATGGCATTGGGAAGTGGTCTTTTAATGTCCACTTGTTCAGATTTTGAAGTCCATCTACACTCGCCAACCTGTCACTGGTCTATGTGGAATCAACTCATTCTTCGCATTTGCAACCAGTATCATACCACCTTTCTTGGGCACACACTGCACTAAACTAAACCAATGACTATCAAAAAGAGTATACACAACCCCTTTATTTAACCATTTAATAATCTTGTTTTTTACCACCTCTTGCATCGGTGGATTCAGCCTCCTCTAGTGCTCTATACTCGGGTTGCAATCTTTCTCCAACTTGATTTAGTAGGTCAAAATACCCGGTGCTATTCCAATAATATATGAAACGGTCCAGCCAAGAGCTTTTTTGAACGTTGTCAAGACAGTCACTACGCTTGCACTTGTTGAGAATTTAGATCTACAACTAAAATAACCCGCAACGTTATTAGAACCCAAAAATACATACCTCAAGTGGCCAGACAACTATTTCAACTCTAGCACATGTGGTTCCTCAATATATGGCTTTGCTAAAGGACTTGACCTCTTTTTCAAGTCTAAATCTAACCTGTTTGGAGAATAGGAGTGTGACCCTATACCTTGCAGAGCATTTACAGTCTCATCATAATCATCCCTAAGGTGTTCATCACAATTCATTATTACTGCGGCATTGTATCTACAACAAATCTTTCTTCAATTGATGCTTCTAGGTCACCCTCATTAACAATATTAAATACAGATACCACACTCATATCATGTGGCTGCTTCATAGACTTGCATACTATTAAATATACCTCTTCTTTGTTGAGTTGAAATTTCAGTTCCCTACTTTCAACATCAACTAAAGCCCAACCTGTGGCCAAAATGGCCTTCCAAAAATTAGGGGAACCTCAAAATCTACTTCGCAATCCAGGATCACAAAGTTATTTGGAAAAATGAAGTTGTCCACCTACAGAAGTAAATCACAATAATTCCTCACAGGTTGCTTCACTGACCTATCTACCATCATCAACCTCATCGTAGTGGGTTTTGGAACAGCCAACCCCAATTTCTTATATATAGCTAATGGCATCAGATTGATGCTCACCCCTAGATCACATAGGTCTTTTAAAAACTCGAAGGCGCCGATAGTGCATGGTATAGTGAATGCAGGGTCTTCATTTTTTTTGCATTAAGGATCTTGTAGAAATAGGACTACAATGATGAACGTTGTCGATTGGTTCAAAACTCACAACTCTCTTCTTTGTAACTAAGTCCTTCATGAACTTGGCATATCCTAGCATCTGCTCTAAAGCTTCTACTAACGTAATGTTCATCGAAAACTGCCTAAGCATAGCTATGAACTTTGCAAACTTCCCATCTTCAGCTTTCTTCTTGAGTATTTGAGGGAATGGAGGAGGAGGTCTAGGTATCTGTGGTAAAGGAAAAGTTACCTTTATTGTTGTTTCTTTTGCCTCAATCAACTTTTATGATTCTTTAGCCACCATGTATCGCACTGGCTTTCAACCTCATCCTTTACTTATTCATCTTTTTCTATGCTCTGTTCTTGATCAATACTTGCATGTTTTGGTTCATTTAGGGACTTGCCACTTCTAGTAGTGATTTCCCCGCACTGCCCATCTTTCTTGGATTTTTGAATCATATCACTTGGGAATGATCCATTCTTTTTCGGATTTAATAAGGGTGACAATTTCCCTAACTACTTTTCCAATATTTTGACGAAAGTTGTATGTGAATCCACCAACTGACTCATGCTGGAATAATCACTTGTCATCTCATTGACGCCTATATCAGTAGACTCTACCTTTTGGAGAACCTTAGCTAGCACATCATCAAACCTGGATACACTAGAGCTACCATATGTTCGGTCTATATTACCTAGAGACACATATACACGAATCATTTCTAAACCCCTCTTTTCTCTGCTAGTTACCTTGCTTTCGGTTAGTTGGCCTACCATATTTTCCTTCTCTTTGATAGTTTTGACCTTGGTTTCTAGAATTATAACCTTAGTTTCCCGCATTATAATTCCGAAAACCCCCCTGATTGCTCAAGTACTTGGCCTCCTCATCTAAATCAATACCTTACTCTTAATACTTGTTTGTAGCCCCTACAACATTTACCTTTTCTGGTCCAGCCATAATATATTTTTTGAGCAAATCCATGTGCGTCCTCATATGTGCCATGTCCTTATCCCTTTCTTCTTTTCTTTTCATATGCGCAGCTAAAGTTCAAAGGTAAACCTAATATCTCATATCTCTCCATCTCTAGTGTGCTAGGCTATGTTGTTTTTGTTGACTTTATCCATCACTGCCATAATATCTAAAAATGACTTCTTCATGAATAATCCTCATCATTACATCTACAACAGGTTTAGTCACAAAGTTAAGTGACGTATAGAATGCCTTCTTTAAATGCCTTTCAGTGAGGCCATAGTTTGTGCATTATTTTAGCTTTTAGTTGAACCTCCACCAAGTGTCATGCATAGCTTCCCTTGGTGACTGTTTGTGAGCACACATCTCATCCTTCATTTGTAGTTCATTGTCTTCAGGGAATAATCTATCTAAGAATGCTTCCTTCAATTTAGCCAAAGTTCTGATTGAAATTATTTGGTAACTCATTCAACCAGTTGTTCTCTTCTCTAGTAAGAGATAATGGAAATAACGTCACCCTCATGGATATCTGACTAATCCCAGGAATCCTCTGCGATTTGCAAATCGCTAAAAAGTTCATTAGGTGTTGGTTGGTATGATCAACAGTTGCACCTCTAAACATTCCCTTCAAATTTAGTAGTTGAATCATAGTGCTTGTAATTGTGAACTTCACATCTGCAGGTAATATTGGTAACACTATTGCTTCAGTGGCTCCAGCTCCATCCAAATATAGGCCATCTTTTTCGAAGACCATATAAGCTTGTTGTTGCACTCAACCTCTTGGAGCTAGTGGGTGGAGGTGGGGTGGATCGATCTCTTCCATTCCTTCATGTTCCTCCACCACCCTAGGTGGTTCATTCACAACATTTGGCTGAGCTCCTCTAGTAGCCATCTCAGCCTCAAGTCCCAATCTCTGCCTCCGAGATTCAAGTTCTTATGCATTCACCATCTTGCGGATTGCCTTGCTAAGTTCCGGATCGTAAGGAATCAATAGAGCCTCCTTACTTTTGGTATATGACATGCACTATTGAACTCACCTGTCAAATTGACAGACAAAGAACAAGACATAAAATTTGGAAATATAACTACAATCAGAATAATTGCAAATAAAATATTTTTGAATCAATATTTCTCCGACAGCAGTGCCAAAATTTTATACGTCCAAACTTATTCTTCAATTAAGAAGTGTAAACAGTCGATGCCAATTTGTAGAACTCAATGTGAGTTGAGGTCGATCTGACAAAGAATTTACTTACATAACTAGTTTCAATGATGTCTTTATTCAGTAGTTGTTATTTTTACCATAGAAAGTAATTATGACATGTAAAGATGGGTTTAGTTATGATTTTCAAGTAACTAATGTTTAATGTAATATTCAAGTTAACAGAGAGTAACATGATTTTAACTTCAAAGTTGTGATAATTGATGAATGAAACCAGGATTGTGTTCTCCATGACTTAACTTTTAGTTTTGAATCGTGAACAAGTATTGATTGATTGTTAATATTGCAAGTTACCAGCGAGTTAAATGCATCTAAAACTTCTCAGTCTTATTAGTTAACTTTCACTTTAATCCTCTCGGTCTTAGAGTGTTGTCTATTTTTACTCTCGCATGTTTGGTGTACAAAATCTCTTCTCTCAGACTCGAATTTTCACTCCAAGCCAATAGACGAATTCTACTTTTTCCTAAATACCACTTTTCTCTCAAACATGTGGTAAATACAGGAAAGTTCTAATGTGTGCACTCATTAGAAAGAGTATATAATGAAAGTGTGAATTAAGTTTTGCAAATAACAATCACACTTTACTCGTTCATCGAATTCGTCACTAGATTACCATCATGGTTCCCACTACCCTAGTTGTGGTGTTTAGCCACTCATGTTTTTAATCAAACAAGTAATAAATGTTGTTGAATGCATAAAAATAATCGATTACAATAATGTGAATTCAAAGAAAACTTAATATTCAAACACTTAATCACAACCTTCAAATCTTGATCCCAAAAATAATCGACAAAAACCAACGCTCAAAATATAGAAAGTTGCGCTTCGGTCATACAATGACAAGATGTCTTCAAAAATAAACCTAATTAATTCAAATAGTCTGTACAAAACGAGTCCTACTCAAAGTAGGACTGATTTGTCGGGAGGCTTCACCGATGGCATGGCGCCCCGTCATGAGCAAGACTGTCTGTGAGGCATATCATTGTTCCACACTTAGACAATGTGGGACTTTCTTTCCTAAGATCTTTCAGGGACAACTAGACGGTCCATCTTGAGCACCACGGTCCATGCCGAGCATTTTGATGTTAAACCTCCACTTGGGTCTTCACAAGAATTTTTCTTCTCTTTTTCACGAGTAACATAATGACTCGTTGACTCCACCACGACCCGTCTAGGATCCCGTGGTCTTCAATCAAGACATAACTCCTTAATGCTTCATAACTTGTTCTTCCTCACCAAATTCCAGATGACCCGTTAAAAGGACCACGACCCATCAAGGGCTTAGTGGTCTTCACTTAGACTTTGATCAGTTCTTCAGTTCTCACTGCCTCATCTTCCACGAGCTTTCAGATGGCTCTTCATCATGAACACGGATTGTATGGGGCTCCATGATACTTTATTATACTTAACTTTCTTCACTTGCTTGCTATCTTTCCAGTCCATGTGTTTTATCTGTTCAATCATTAACCAAAAAATGATATTCACCTAAAACTACTTTAGTTCTAGCTTTCATACTTACTTTTGAGCGTCAAATGCGCAAATAGTTCACGGCAGATCAAAGTGTCACATAAAATATTGTGCAAACAAGATGGGAAACCCCAGGAGGCAGTAATTGTGCACCTCCTCCTCAATACCCTCAGACCTAAGAAATTGGGTCACCAAGCCGCTATAACAAAATCTCCACCTCTTTTTATTCCTAAACTTCATCATATTCTATCTCAGGACAAATCCCACTTACAAGCATGACTTTTATATACATGTAGACCCAGACAACCCAGTCCCTAGTGACCTTAGACATGTCTTTACATGACAACAAGACTTTACTCATAATCTTTAACCACACCCTTGCTTTTTTATTCAAATGAGTGTAATGGAGGGTGACGTGCCTACACATGTCTTTAATCATATCCCACGTCGCTGTGGAGTTAACTCTACAGACTGTTTGATGAATGTCTATATATGGTGGAGTCACTTTTAGCCTATTATAGTCAGTAGCCTCATAATGGGGGGTACTCAAAAACATTCAACACTTTTGTGGAAAACCAAACAGTCTTACCCCTAATCTCAAACATATTCATATATCACTACTTAGTTATCGAATTGGCATAGAACTCGTGGACAAGGGTGATATTTCATTTCCTTTGATCCTCAAAAGTATATTGAAGCCCAAAATTATACACGATTTCATAAATTTGGGGAAATTTTGTTTGTAGCCTTACCTCATTAACGTTTTCAACGACAAGACACTTTGCCTCTTTCTTGCACTCAAACAAATCCTTTCCATGGTGTTCTACCGCTTGCTTTCCAAATTTCTAGATGGAGTTCGGGCACTAGAAGACCATGCGACATCTTCCTTCCTAGACCTCTGATGAGTGTGGATTTAGACTTATTTACAGCTTTTGTTTTTATAGATTTTGTATCCTCAAATGCTTGTTTTGTGCTTATAACTGATGAAAAATCCTTGATTTCCAGGTGTTTTGATTGAGGAACGAAACATGGTAACTAACTTGCAAAAAGGAACGAAGTGAGCTGAAAGAGCGAAGAAATAAAGTCCTGGTGATCGCCGAGTCCCTTTGGCGAGTTGTTGAATGACCATTACATCGCCTAGAGTTCCAGAGTGCCAAGCCCTAATGGATAAAGTCAATTTGGTGATAGAAATGAGCAGTCGGCATGTCTCTGAGAGGTTCCGCGATGCAGTGTTGGATCACTCAAAGTTAAAAAACTTGATAATGCTGAAGGCCAAAACAGAAAGGCGTTGAACTTGGCCACAGGGCAGATCGGCGATCCCGACCTACTGCGCCAAATGGTCCATCGCATCATATTTTTGGCGACTATAAATACATTTTCATACATTAATCTTAGGAACTTTTATCATAATCTTAGAATCAATTTTTAGAATTTTAGTTTTGAACTCTGAGTATTGAGACTAAACTTTTCCTTAGCTTTGAAGAATTGATGTATTCCATTTTTGAGAAATTGGAAGTGGTTCGTTGAGATTCTTCAACTTGGACCTTTGTTAACACAAAATTAATCTTACTCAGTTCATGGAAACACAATTTGGTAACGATTTCTATCTTTTTATGATGTCTATCTAAAACCCCAATTTTTGGAGTGTGATTATGTAATTATGGGTTGATTTAGCTTGTGGGTATTGCTAATTGTTAGTTTAAATGTTGTTTAGAAGTGATTTCGTTCAGTAATTGTGGTTTAATTTAAAGGGTTGTAGTTGCAAATGCAATTCGACCTTAGTATTTTTGGCTTGCTCGAGAGAGAGGTTTTAAAACCAGGATTACTGAATTGATGGTCTTGTGGGTATTGGGTTGTCATGAGTTCAGCTCGAGAGACTGAATCCTAAACCCTTTTTCACACATTCAACTCGAGAGAGTGAATGGACTAAAGCATAGGCTGTTCTAAATAGCTTGCTTGTTCGTGTTCGAGAGAAACCAATTTGATTCGGGATAAATTGTTCAAGAGAAAACTTATCCCCACTAAAGTCTAGCTTAGTCACTGTTTTACAACTATTTACTAAAAGTTGCAATCACCCATTTGTATATATTAGTCTATAATCCAATCACATCCCAAGAACCCGTCTCATTATTTGTTAATTCGTGTTGTTTGCTATTGTTGTAGCTGATAGTTAAACCGAAACCCCCTTATTTGACATTCGTGTCACCCCTAATTTGAATTATGTTTTTATTCGATAATGTATATTCCTATGATTGACTTGAACATATTCGCACTTTACTATTGAATCTTAATTAGGTACCACTCCCTGTGGGATTCGACCCCAACTCATTTAGTTTGGTTATATTACTGACTAACGATCGTTGACACTTAGAATTGTATGAAGTGTCCTGATAAGTGAAATCAAAACGGCGCCTTTGTCGGGGAGTGGTGTTGGTTAAAATTCTTTAGTTAAGTTGAATTTTGTTCTTGTTAGTTATAGTTGAATCTACTTACTTTTAGTTTCAATTTTCTTGTTGCTTGTTTAGAGAAGAATAAAGGAGCATGTCTTGTAGCAACGGTGACCAAATGGACCACTCTCCTTTGAGAATGATGATCCATAGGAAAATGGAGGGTGAGTCAATCAATGAGTTGTGGCTGAGATTTAAGTCGCTATTGCTGCAGTGCCCAACTCATGAAATCTCAGATAACATGCTACTAGACTGCTTCTATAGAGGTCTTGGTCCAGAAAACAGAGGAGTGGCTGACCAAATGTCTCCGGGGGGTCTCACACGACTAGCCTATGCAATTGCAGCCTAGCTCCTTGATCACATGGCCAAGACCAACAAGGAGACTAAGAAGGACAAGATTTTTGCCACACTTTTTAACTCAGCTAGATCTAGTGGCCAAAAAGATCATGGAATTGGAAGCACCAGAAAAAAAGAAAGACCGGTACATTCCCCCTCACGAGCATATAAAGCCCAAGGTGTACGACGGTGGAAAAGTAGAAGAGATACTATCAATCATTCTTCACAAATTCGAAGAACACGACAAAGTGTTGAATGAGATAAAATAGAATGTCTCACTGCTGAATCAGATGACTGCTTCCCATTCCATATATGTTCAGCTACTGGAGACCCGAATAGGTCATGTGTTGTCTTGTCTCCACCCCACAAATCAAGATTGAGTGGGCAAGTAGTGCCACGACGTTAACTAAAGTGCTTCTTGGGATGAAACCTAGGTGTTTATCACTTTATTTTTGTTTTAGAATTAATCGTGTGTTCATTTTGCAGGTTGAAGTGTAGAGTGTATTTGAAATGAGAAGATTGACGAGAAAAAGTCCAGTCGGTGACTCGCCAAAAAGGTCGGCGAGCCTAACTTGGATCGTTGTTAGACTCAAGGAATTCTAGGGCTTGAGTGTGTAAAACCCCAGTGAACCCAAGAGTAGATTGGCAAATCGCCGACCAGATCGGTGATCTCGACTTTGTCCTCCGTTTGGACCCCCACAATAGCTGGAGGTCATGTAAAACTCGGCGAAGTAGGTACCCACTTGGCGTGTTACCGATTGGGTCGGTGAGAAAAACTTATGTTGCCGAATGGGCGAGAACTGGACTGTTTGTTAAGGCCAAAGGTTTAAACTTTCAAACTCCTTCACTTTCCCTCACTTTTAAACTTCCCAAACTCACACCCGCACAATATTTTCCATATTTCTTTTTTGCATTTTTATCGCATTTTAGTAGTCATGTTTGTGACCGGAGTTGGATTTCTTTGCCGCTTAGCATTTCAAAGTATTTATTCAGCTTCAAAGGTTGGCTTTCCAAACCCCAAATTTATATTTAGTGATTTTTACTGTTATGCAATAATTTTTTATCTTAATGATGTGTGTTGGGCCTCTCTGATCGTAATTAATATATGTGTGTGCTTGTTTTAAATTTGAATATCTTGCCTGTAATGCCCTTGTTGTTGAATTCCCAATTTTGTTGTGCTTAAAAGTGATTAAAATTGTGGGGATGTGCTTGTATGTTGTTGGGTCTAGTTGGGTGAAGTCTAAGTAACCCGCATTTGTGCCAAATGATGTATTTTGCCCAATGATGGAGTAGTTGACATCACTCTTAACGACAAAGTCATCAAATGGCCATCTTTGGCCCAACCGGGAGAAGTCTGTGTATCCCAGGGGCCTGAGTTTAATTAGAGGAGTGCATGTTTTGATTTTGTTTTTTGGGGCTGCGGGGTTGAGTTTGGAAAATGGGGTTGAATGTAGGCACGTTGGGCCGTTAAGCGAGCTAGGTCGAGCTCGCTGAACCACTTGACTGTTCGCCGAAGTCCACCTTATCCTCTTTAATTTCATGCTTAAAATTTGAGTTAGATTCTGTAACTTTCGGTGAGAAGCCTGAGTTCGCCAAGTGCACTCGGCGACTCGCCGAAAGTCTTCCTTGATCGCCCTTTCTGCGCCCCTAACCCCGAAAATGCATTGTAACTTTCGGCGGGCTAATCCTTGCTCACTGAATGTTGTCGACGGTTCACCGAAAGGCCTTTCCTATCGCTGACATGCCATTTTACTGAGAAACTTTTGAGCCAATCCTTTTGACGAGCCCTATCTGGATCGCCAAAGTGATTGGATGACTCACAGAAAAATTCGGCGAGTCTGTCTGCCTTTATTTTTCTGCCATTTTTGTTGAATTATTCCTAACTCTTTTTGATGTTTTGCAGACATGGCGAGACCAAACGTTGCTGGTACAAACACGCCACCCAGCAAAAGGGCTATGGGAATAAAGATCAATGAGGATGCAACATCCAAGGTGAAGGCCACCAAACTTCCCACAATAGGTGGGAAGGGAAAAGAAAAAGGAAAGGCAATTGCATCACCGGAGGCCAGCTCCGACAGTGACGGTATATATGTTGCTCACCTCACCACTTCTAAGAGTGAGGGTGAGCAACAACAGGATTAGGTTGTAACTTCTGAGCCTGAAGATGAGGTTTAGTTAGCCCAGCAAATGGAGCTGCGATCTAAGAGGCTACATGATCTGTCTAGGATCAAAACCCCCCAGACTACTACTCTTCCTCCTTCTCCAACACAAGTTGTGGTCCTAGCACCACCGGTACAAGGTCCTCTTCCCCGATCAATGAACAGACAGAAGACTGAGGGGCTGAGGACCATCTTAGAGGAGAAGAGGCTCTCTACTGATAGGGTGATACACATGTAACCGGAGATCATGAGCTGCCTTAGGGCTCACAAGTTCCAGCTGTTCACCAAGCCCCGTGGCCCGTATATTTCGAGTTGGGTCAGAGAATTTTATAGTGCTTATAATGCCTTGATACCAAAAAGGAAGCAGCCAATGGCAAATTTCAAGCCAGTAGACTATGTAGTTGTCAGAGGCCGGAAGGTGAAATGTGATAGTGATGCTATCAATGTAGTCTTGGGTGTTTCGACAAGTATCGATGATGATTGTCAGCATCTGATCAAGACAAAGACACTGGAAAACATGAAGAAGTGGTTGGCCCCGCTGATATCAGACGGTACTCCCAAATGGCTTGAACTTGGAGCACATTGAGAAAAAGGACCTAAACATATCAGTAATGTACTGTTTTGGCTTCATCAGTAGCATGATTATGCCGTCCTAGAACGAGTCAATTCTCCGCCACGCCAAGGCAGCTAGTCTGGGTTGCATTATTAATAGGACCAGGCACAACCTGGGGATGCTTATGGCACAAGAGATGGTCATGAGGGCCAACCAGCGCCAAACTTCCCTTTCCTTTTCGGTGTTGATCAACGTGTTGTGCAGGCAAGCTCGGGTTCCTAGAGATGAGAAGAAGGATATGGAAGTTATTCCCACATCCTCTACTAACATCCGGAGGATTGAGGCGGAGTACTTAAATGATGAAGCGGAGAAGAAGAAGGCAGCCCCGGTTGATACATCCCAGGTTGTAGATCCTTAGACACTACCTGCAGAGGTAGCATTGCCTACTACGGCCCATGGACCTCGAGGTACATCTAGTGTTGTTCCTTTTGATACTCCCAGTTCCTTTACTGCCCCATTGCCTACCAGATCTGGTACTACTGTTGTTGCTGCCTCTCGACCCCCGCTTACTCAAGTTGCATTGCTACGGATGGGGCAGCTAGCCCATTCTGCTGATTGCCATGCCGCCAAACTTGAGACCTCCATTTCGGGCATGATTCAGACAACCTGCGTTGATGGTGTAACACCTTTGAGTGATACTATTGATGCCCTTGCGGATAGGATATCAGTGTGCTAAGGTGGCCAAGGGGCCACCGATGAGGTGACAACTCTAAAGACCGCTATTGTTGCGCAGAGGAGAGATGTACACTAGCTGAAGTCCACTGACATGTCAATTGTCTCCGGGACGGTGGAGATCCCAGATGTGCCAGTTAAGCCAGACATGCCTCCGGCTACCACCAAAGATGATTTTAGAGTTGAGGAGGTAGCTGATCCTGAGTCTGAGGCTGAGACGGATGAGGAGATGCTTGAGGTTGCTGAGAAGGCTTCTTATGAGGGCCTAACAAAGACTAAGAAGGCCATGGTAGATGAAACTGTGCAGGCTTCTTTGGCAGATACACCCTTGGCTGACCCTAGTGGACCTACTACTATTGATGTGACTCCGGGCACTGATGCCGAAGATCAGAGTGATGCACCGACCATTAATGCCCCAACAGATGAAGCGACTGTTTAGACAGGATTTCTTTTTACCTCCCTCTCTATCTTGTTTTTATTGACTTTTGAATATTTTTCTTGTAGTTCAGGACAAATTACTTTTGTTTTGTGGTGTGGTGAGGCCCACCTTTTGTGATTGTTAGTTTGTTGACATTTATATTAGGTTTTTGAGCTTTATATTGTGTTTTGACATTGTTTTTAAGGATGATTGAGCTTATGGCTCCTTGTTTTAATTGTAACTAATTTTTGGACCCTTCTAAAAATTTTGCCACATATTGTGTATTTAATTGTGGTTGTTCTTGTGCAAATTTGAGTATCGTTCTTGATAAATACCGATGACTTGAATAGTGCTCATAATCAAACAAAAATGAATGCGCGGCTACGATGAGGCCAAATGAAGTTGCATAGGCAATATGTGAACTTTTTGCATCTCGTTGTGACTAGACAGTTATCAAATTGAGTTTCTTGTGATGAACATGGCACACTAGTGAAAGTGTGGAGTCTTGTTTGATATTGGTGTCAATGCCTTGTGTGATGAGCTTATCGTGAACCATGTATAATGACGCCTAGAATTTGCGCCGTTGGTCCGGTTGACTAAGTGATGCAATCTCTTGAAATGATCTTAGGCAACTTTGAAAAGTGTGAAACAATTTGACAATATACCTCTTTTGTGGCCAACGTTGTGAGTGTGTGATCTTTACTTGAACACCCTTTCAGCTTTAGCCCTTTCCTTGGAAGAAACTTGACGCAAATTTCCATTACCCATAATCCTCATGATTTGTGGTTTGTTTGAATAGCCAACTTATACCAAAAGCCTAAGTTGGGGGTATGGTGAAAAGAGAAGGTAAATGAAGAAATGCAAAGAAGTCCCCCTTGATCCATGGTTGTGAAAAAGATGGATCCCCTCCGTACAAAATAAAAAAGAGCAAAAGAAAAGAAGAATGAAAAAAATAAGAATGAAAATGTTTGAAATAAAGTGCAAAAGAAAATGGGGTGTCCGGTATTTCATGGAAAGTGAATAATGGGGTGACTTTTGAGCATGAATGAGAATGATGAAGAGAAAGAGAAGAAAGTATTGTTCATACCACATCTCATGAGGATAGCATCCACTAAACCGAAATGACCATACCTTTTCACTCTGCCCTGTTACAATCCTTGAAAAGACCTTTTTTTATCTTTAGTGATAAGTGTTGATTGTAAAATAAGGGCAAACCTATGGGTGGAGTCATGCATGTGTTCATCTTTGCGAGTGTGAGTGTTGAACCATTGTGTCTGAATATGGAATCATCCTTTGTGTAAGGACATTTGAGTACCTTTGTTGAGCTTGAACTTGCATTTGAAGCAAGTATTGTGAACTTGAGACTCTTTGATAATAGTGAGTCACAACTTGAATCTTTGAGTGTACAATTGATCCTTTGCATGAGTAAGTTGAGTCTTTTTGTGTGCATTCATGTTTGAGTCTTGTATAGCACTGTTTGAGACATCATTTTTGAACTGCTGAACTTGAGTTTTACTTGAGGACAAGCAAAAGTTTAATTTAGGGATGTTGATGAGTTCACGATTTGGACTCATTTAGGGCTTATTTGGATAGATTTTGTGTCCTCAAATGCTTGTGTTTGTGCCAATTATTGATGAAAAACCCTTGATTTTCAGGTGTTTGGATCAAGGAACAAAGCATGGATAGAACTTGAAAAAAGGAATGAATCGAACTGAAAGAGCAAATAAATGAAGGCCTGGTGATCGCCGAGTCCCTTTGGCAAGTCGCCAAATGACTATTACCTCGCCTAAAGTTCCAGAGTGTCAAGCCCTGAAGGAAAAAGTCAATTTGGTGAGAGAAAGGAGCAGTCGGCGTGTCTCCGAGTAGTTCCACGATGCAGCGTTGGATCGCCCAAAGTTACAGAACTTGAAGATGCTGAAGGCCAAAGTAGAAAGTTGATGAACTTGGCCAAAGGGCGGATCGCTGAGTTGATCGGTGATCCCGACTTACTGTGCCGAGTGGTCCTACATATTTTTGGTGACTATACATACATTTTCAAACATTAATCTTAGGACCTTTTATCATAATCTTAGAATCAATTTTTAGAATTTCAGTTTTGAACTCTGAGTATTGAGACTAAACTTTTCCTTAGCTTTGAAGAATTGAAGTTTTCCATTTTTGAGAAATTTGAAGTGGGTCTTTGAGATTCTTCAACTTGGACCTTTGTAAAGTTGAAATCAATCTTACCTAGTTGATGGAAACACAATTTGGTAACAATTTCTATCTTTTTATGATGTCTAGCTAAAACCCCAATTCTTGGGGTGTGATTATGTGATTATGGGTTGATTTAGCTTGTGGGTATTGCTAATTGTTAGTTTAAATACTGTTTAGAAGAGATTTCATTCAGTAATTGTGGTTTAATTATTTAAAGGGTTGTAGTTGCAAATGCAATTCTACCTAAGTGTTTTTGGCTTGCTCGAGAGAGAGGTTTTAAAACAAAAATTACTGAGTTGATTATCTGTGGGTACTGGGTTGTCATGGGTTTAGCTCGAGAGAGTGAATCCTTAACTCTTTTCAGCACATTCAACTCGAGAGAGTGAATGGACTGAAGGGTAGGTTGTTCTTAATTGCTTGCTTATTGGTGTTCGAGAGAAACCAATTTGATTCAGGGTAAATTGTTTGAGAGAAAGTTTATCCCTACTAAAGTCTAGCTTAGTTAGTGATTTACAACTATTTACTAACAGTTGCAATCACCCATTTGTCTATATTAGCCTCTAATCCAATCACTTCCCAAGAAGCCGTCTCATTATTTGTTACTTCGTGTTATTTTCTGTTGTTGTAGCTGATAGTTAAAACCAAACCCCCTTATTTGACATCGTGTCACCCCTAATTTGAATTATGTTTTTATTCGATAATGTCTATTCCTACGATTGCCTTGAACATATCTGCACTTTACTATTGAATCTTAAACACATACCACTCCCTGTGGGATTCGACTTAAACTCATTTAGTTAGGTTATTTTACTGACTAACGATCGTTGACACTTAGAATTGGATGAAGTGTCTTGATACGTGAAATCAACCTCTTACAACGTTCTCCAACCGCAACATATTTGGCTTTTGGTTCCATCTGAACTACAAGGGATGAAGAAATGTGAGGAATTTTTTTCTTAGGTCAGGGTGGGACGTCAAGTAGGTCTATGAGGGGTGGGTTTTGATTTTTCTTTGGTGTTTTGTAGGTTTTCTTTGTTTGTGATGGAAGAATATGGTTTCGAAGAAGCTTTGATGGAGGATTAATGGAGGCTTTTGGGATTTTATTGAAGATATTGAGGGAATAAAGAAGAAGAAGAATTTTCAGAGTTGAGAGAAATTTTGGGAAGTTGGGGCCTGGGTAGGTATTTGGAAGAGAGAAAGTGAGGTGAAATTTGTGTCAGTAGTTGAATTAAAGGTGGAATTTTAGTGGGTTACACGAAAAGATAAAAATATTTGTTGAAGGGCATGGTATTGGCACGGGGCGCCTCTAGTGCGCCCATAATGGTGTTCAGTAGTTACGCATGTGGTGCGGCGCGCCTATTCTACACCTGACAAAGGCTTCAGTAGATTCATACCTTGCACTCGCGCTTCCGGTGCGCCAGACCAAGGGATGTGTTGTTTCACGCCTGGCGCAGCGCCCCTGTCTTGTGTCACACTGGTCATGCATTCGTTTAGTCCGTGTTTTTCCTGTGCCTCTCATCCTCCTTTTGCGTGGTATGCTTTCAAAGTCGTGCGCATCAACCAAACTATTTTAAATATATATGGTGGGTTGCCTCCCACCCAATGCCTTAGTTTTGGTCGCAGCACGACTCCTCTTTTTCGTATTTTTCTCGTTTTTCTCTTCTTTTTTTCATAGTTCCTAACTATTACAAGTAAATGAAACTTAACTAAAATCCTACCAAAATTAAAAAGAATTTAACTAAATCCTAGAAAACTTAAACTAAACTAAAAAAATAAATATCAAACTCTAACAAATACAAACTAATTATTACATACTTTCACGTGTACCATCTTGTGGAGCGTCTAATTTAACGTTGCGGTTCGACTCAACTTGGATCATTCAGTATTTAGTTCAAGAGCTTCTCGATCTCAATATCAATCTCGATCTGCTTCCTCGCCAATATAGTCCTTGACCTTTTTCCCATTCACCAAGAACGTCGGGACGTTTTTGCCATTAGGCTCTACCGCACCATGTTGCGTCCTCCTCACCACTTTGAAGGTACTATTTCATTTAGACCTTAGTTTCCTAAGGAATAATCTAAGTCTAGAGTTAAAGACAAGTACCTTTTTTCCTGGAGTGAAAGTGTAAGGGACTATGTGCTTGTCATTCAATCTCTTGATCTTATCTTTATATATCTTAGCCTTTTCATAAGCATGGAGCCTAAACTCTTCAAGTTCGTGGAATTAACCAATTCTCTATTTACTGGCTAGCTCAGGGTTAAGATTCAACTTCTTTATCACCCAACAAACTTTGTGCTCTAACTCCATTGGAAGATGAAATGCTTTTCCGAACACCACGTAATTTGGAGAAGTCCCTATTGGTGGTTTATATATAGTTTTATACACCCATAAATTATCATCAAGCTTCTCGGATCAATCTTTGCATTGCGCATTCACTGTTTTCTGCAAGATTAGCTTCACCTCACGATTCGACACTTCAACTTGACCACTACTTTGCAGGTGATAAGTTGTAGCTACCTTATGTTGTATACCATACTTAGCAAGAAGATTATTTACTAAATAGTTAATGAAGTGCTTACCTTAATCGGTTATGATCGCCCTTGGAGTACCAAATTGAGAGACAATGTGCTTCTTAATGAATTTAATTACCACTCTTGAATCATTAGTCAGAAGAGCTACAGCCTCAACATATTTTGACACATAATCAACCTCCACAAGAATATATTGGTTTCCACTCGATGTGGGAAAGGCACCCATGAAGTGAATGCCCCATCTATCAAACATTTCCACCTCAAGACTATTTTTCAATGGGATCTCATGTCTTCGAGATATCGTACCCAATCTTTAGCATTAATCACACTCTTTCACATACGCTATAGATTCCTTGAACAAAGAGGGCCAAAAGAAGCCAGATTGCAATACCTTGTGAATCGTGCATTCTCTTCCATGATTCCCTCTATATAGACATGCATGACAAGTCTGGAGCACTTGCATGAAAAGACTAAAGCACTTTCTTGACCTTGCTTTGTGGAATAAATCTCCTCACAATATGGTCCACTCCTTCTTTAAAGAAGAACGGTTCATCCCAAATATAAAAATTAGCATTGTGCTTGAGATTCTTTATTTGTTAAGTAGTTGCACCGGGTGGAAATACTCCATTAACCATAGATTCACTATATTGACATACCACGACATTTGAAAGATATCAAAGGCTATCAATTGCTCATCCAGAAACTCTTCACGTATTTGGCCACTTCATTAAAATGATAGAAGTTTTCTAACCTTGAAAGATGATAAAATATTTGAATTTTTGTACCTTTTCGGTCTTTGATTTCAAGGTTAAATTATTGGAGAAGCAATATCCATCCAATGAGCCTTGGCTAAGAATCCTTCTTATTGAATAAGTACCTAATATTTGCATGGTCAGTATAAATAATCACTTGGTAACTACCAAATACGATCTTAACATCTCGAAGGTTAATACTGAAGCAAGCATCTCCTTCTCAGTCGTTGTGTAATTAGCTTGAGAATAATCAAGGCTCTTCCAAGCATAATATATCAAATGGGAAACCATATCTCTCCTTTGTCCCAATACTGCACCCACTACTGCATCATTTGCATCATACATGAGTTCAATTGGCAACTCTGAATTAGGAGCAATCAAGATTAGAGCTTCAATTAAGTTCTTCTTTAGCTTATCAAACGCCTTCAAACAATATTCATGCAACTCAAATTTCACCTCTTTCTCCAAGAGAATGTACATAGGTCTGGCAGTCTTAGAAAAGACCTTGATGAATCTTTGGTTAAACCCCGCATGCCCAAGAAAACTTCTTAATCCTTTGAAGGAAACCGGAGGTGGTAATTTCTCTATATCCTCAACTTTGGTTTTATCAGCCTCTAGTCCTTGCTTCGACACATTGTGACCAAAAACTATACCTTCCCAAACCAACAATTTATATTTTCTCAACAGAGTACTAAATTTCTATATTCAAAACGAACAAGTACCATACTAAGGTTTCACATACATACCTCAAAAGACTTCACAATGAAACATAAATCAACCATAAAGACCTCCACAAAGTCCTCCACTATATTATGAAAGATAGCCATCATACACCTTTGGGACATAGTCGGAGCATTGAAAAGTCCAAATGGCATATGCTTGAAAGCATATGGTTCATAAGGACAAGTGAAAGTGGTCTTTTATTTATCCCCGGGGGCAATTGAAATCTCTTGTATCTGGAATACCCACTTAAAAAGTAATAGTGCTCATGCCTTGCTAAACGGTCAAGCATTTAATCAATAAAAGGGACAGGATAATAATCTTTTCTCAGGGCATCATTAAGTTTCTACTAATCCATGCAAATCTACCACCAAGTAACAGTTAGTGCGAGAACCAACTCACTCTTCGCATACTTCACCACTATCATACCACCGTTCTTTGGTGCACATTGCATGGGACTTACCCATTTACTATCGGAGATAGGGTACACAATCTTAGCATCTAACCAATATATCACTTCTTTTCTCACCACTTCTTTTATTAAAGGACTTAGCCAAAGTAGATGTTGTGCACTTAGCATGTGGTCTTCCTCCATGTAGATTTTGTGCATACATATGCCTTACTAATCTCATGAATATCAGACATCTTCCACCCAATAGCTTTCCTCCTTTCTTTCAAAATATTCAACGTTGCATCAACCTATCCTTGCGACAATTCTACAGAAATATCACAATTAAGGTTTCATTATTTCCCAAATATGCATATCTTAGGTTAGTCAGGAGAGATTTTATCTCTAACTTGGGTGCCTCTTCAAAATAGGGTTTCCGTTTAGGGCCCAACACTTGATCGAATCGTTCCATTACACCTCTTTGTATTCCAACTAGTGCCACATCCAGAAAAGTTGTCATCTCTTGAGCTTCTGTATGTCCATCTATGTCATGTTCCACTAAAACACTTTACAAGGGAACTTTTGAAACAATACAATGTCATTGTATGGTTAGATCCAAAACAGTTATTGTAGACAACTTTTCATAGAGGGAAGGTAGTTTCGAAGCGCGATTGATGTCAAATACCTCAACCTTATCATGTTCTCTCATGATCAACTGTCCAACTGCTACATCAATCAATGCTCTCCCCGTGGCTAAGAAATTTCATCCAAAGATGAATTGAACTTCATGACCTGACTAGAAATTTAGGACCACAAAGTCCCTTGTAAAGATCAGCGGCCCCACTTGTACTAGCACATCTTCCACTACCCCTTATGGTCGTAGGCTAACTATTGTTAGTTTTAGACTTCCCAACCTAAGTTTCTTGTACAAGGATGCTGACATGAGATTGATACTAGCACCCATATCACACAACCCCCGGGCATGGACACTTTGCCCAATCGTAATTTGTAACGTTAAGATACTTGGATGTTTCAACTTTTTGGGTAGTCTATTTTCAATTCTGGAACTGCACTCCTCAGTAAGTTCCACTATTTCATAATCAGCCAGTGTTTTCTTGTCCTCCACTATCTCCTTCACATACTCGGCATATTTAGGAATCCCCTGCGAAACATCAACGAAAGGTAGATTGATCTGAACTTGTACGAGGAGAGAAAGAAAAATACCAAAGCATTCATCTTCATTTTGCTTTCTGAACTTTTGTGGAAAAAGAAAAGGTGTATTCATTTGAGGAAAAACCTTCTCAACATTTGAATTTCCCCCCACCTCTTCTGTTTCTTTTCTCCACTTACTACTGCAGTACTTCTATTCTTCGGAGCTAGCTCCTCTAGTTATAACCCACTTGTTGTACATACAACATTCACTATTTTTTGGTTAGGATCAGTGTCACCCAGAAGAACATCTTGTGGACACAAATTTAGCGTATTAGCTATTTATGCAACTAGTCTTTCCAGATTTTGATTCGACATTTGGTGATTCGTCATATCTTTTCCAAGCCTATCTACCATTGCATTGGTTTAAAATTCTCTGTACTGTTCTTACCCATCTCTACCATCATATTTTGTTACAACACTTCATTAGTCATACCTCTTTGTTGCGCACCTTGATTATTACCTTGGCCATGATTTTGATACTGCGGCTCATTCCCTTGTGGTCGGTATTGGTTTTTCCCTTGAGCGTGGTTTTGCTTTTGTGGGGTGAGAGTGATTCCTCCAACTTGAGTTATATGTATTACCGTTAATTTGTGTTCCTCCGCCTCTTTTTACATTACCCACATAGTTCACGGAGTCTGAATTTTCTTCACATCATTCAGTCGCATGCTCTCCACTATCGCAAACCCCACACCATCCATAAGGTTGTTGTACTGCATTCACTTGTCTGTGTTGGTAACCTATTGTGAGTTTCTTGAACTGTGTGGTAATTTGATTTTTCAACACATCCAATTTTACTGCTAATGAAGTTGCTTGACCCACTTCTAAAACTCCTGCAACCCTTTGCACCAAGGTTCATTGTTTCTTTCCAAGAGTTTTTTCTAGGAGTTCAACTAGTTCATCATATGTCTTTTCGAATGCTTGCCCACGTTCTACACTATTTAGAAGTACTCTTGCATTATATTCTAGATCCTCACAAAAGGTGTGAGCTAGTACCTCATTTGTCTAGTAACGATAAGGACAAGCATTTACCATTTGTTTAAATCAAGCCTATGTTTGATACATATCCTCTTCGTTTCTGTGCTTGAAACTTAAGATAAAATTCCTCAGCCTTCCAATTTTCCTGAAGATAAGAATCGACTTAGGAACCTCTTTTCTAGATAATTCCCTGTAGTGATGGAATTTTGTAGATCAAAATCCAACCACTGCCTTGCTTCTCCCAATTGTGAAAATGGAAAGAGAGTAAATGCCACCTAATTAGATGATACCCCATTCATAATGTATGTGCCACTTATATCCAAAAAAATTCTTATATGCATTTAGGGGTCCTCAGGAGGATGGCTAGTGAATTGCCCAGTTGAAACAATGAGGAGTACCATATTCTATTTCAACTCAAATCTCCCGCCTAGTGATAGCTTCAGAATACTTGATGCAATACTGATAGTGAGTAGGACTACCACATCATGGACTAGTCTTGCCAGAATTACTACGGGTATCTCTTGTGGTTCGTTTTCCATGTTATTCTCACGGTTTCCCTCAATATTTTCTGGGAGACCTAGTCCTAATTCCTACTGTTGTCCTAGGCCTACCAACTTTCTTCGCTTACGAAGAGATCTTTTAGGTTCGTCGTATGGTTCAACAAGATCTCCTTTCTAAGCTAGAATTTAGCTCTAATTACATGTAATATTCAACTTAGATCAAGTTATTAACACTTGAACAATCAAATAGTAGACTTAAAGAATTAGATATAAATGAATTCTAAAGTTCCCAAAAATGGAGACAAAAACATGTTTCTCCCGATTGCACACGCAGGTAATATAATTCCTTTTAAAATTGAGTTGTCGAACCCAAGGGATTTATGATTAATTTATATTAACTCTATTATTTCCACAGTTTAAAGAACATATTTTCAAGATATTGTGATTTTTGTTTACTACTAATGTGAACAGCTAAATTATTTAAAGTATTTAAAAATGACGACTTCGATTTCGTGAATTTGAAAAATTAAGGGCAGATTCCAAGACTTCAGCATGCATAGGGTTTCATGTATCACATCTCATGTATTGAATTAACTAAGGTTATCAAATTACTGATTTACAAGGTTGATTTTAAGATAATGATCTCCTGACCATAATTACCTACTCAGTTGACTGTCTAACTACATAGTTGAGTTGGGATAGACAGAGTTAATTGTTAGCATTTATATTTTATCCTGTTTTGTAACCAAGCTCGGTGTTCATATGGGTGTCAATCCTAAACATGAATCTGAACAATTGATATGCAAAAGAGATGGAGCTCTTTGTATTTTGTGTTCTATCTACCTCTTCATCTCCCTAGTTCAAGGATAGACAATATGTTTATTTCTATGGTAGCAAATAATGAAATATTCCAACAAGAATAGAAAAGTAATTTTAACAATGACTAACATGAAATAATAAATAATATATGTTCAACAATTACCCATAGCTACAGCCTAGAATAAAGGTGTTTAGCCACTCATAGTATTCATAAACTTAAAAACAATTGTTTTCATGCAATTCAAAATTAAATAAAGAGTTGAAAATTGATATCTAAGGAAAAGTGTTTATCCCTACTCTTCCAAACCAAAAATAAGTCGAACCTTTACAAAATAGTCATAAGGGTCTTATTTATAGAGTTTAGGAAATACATTTATATTTCTTACCCAATTAGAAATCCTAAATCAACTAAACTTTGCCGGGAACGTGGGTCAAAGGCATTGGGTGGCACGCCACCGTTGATGCTGAGGAATTTCATTCCTAGTCCCCCCACGCCAGTAGTGCACCCAGGCTAACCATCTAAATTTTAGGGCCTGGCGCCCTGCACCAGTTGTGCTAGGCCAATTTTCTAGTTCATTTCATCCGGCGAGTTCTCCTCAGAGTTGCTACCATGCTTCTCTTCTTCGCTCTAGCTCCCCTAAGCTCCATTTAATGTTGAAAACTCCTGCATAACCTAATCACATGTCTTAGTGCGTATTCATTGCAATTTACAAAACTTAACAAATACCTTAAAAATTATTCTCAAAATGCTAGCCATATGTGGACAAACATTATTAAATCAACATATATTTATGCGTAGGATCAAAGAGTATAATGATTTAGTTGGTACACTTGAAGATTATACTCGCTGTTCTCCAAACAAGCTTGATTTAGAAATGAGAAATCATGAAACTCCACCCGTCAAACCATCCATTGATGAGCCTCTAAAGTTGGAACTAAAGGCTCTCCCATCTCATTCGTGGTATGTGTTCTTGGGCAAAAATAGTACCTTGCCAGTCATTATTGCTGCTAATTTAAATGACGGGTAACTAGAAGCTTTAATATCGGTGTTGAACCATCTAAAGAGGGCAATTGGATGGATAATTTCTGATTTTATTGGTATTCCATGAGATATATCTCTCACAAGATCCAAATCATGTCGAATAGTAAACAACGTATTGAGCACCAGAAAAGATTGAATCCACCAAGGCAAGAAGTTGTGAAAAAAGACATTATCAAGTGGTTAGATACTGGATTAGTTTATCCGATCGCTGACACTAATTGGGTGTGCCCGGTTCAATACTTGCTGAAAAAGGGAGGAATCACTATGGTTCCTAATGCAAAGAATGAACTTGTATTGATGAGGCCTATTACAGGTTGGAGGTTCAGCATGGATTACTACAAGTTGAATGCATGGACAGAGAAAGATCACTTCCCAATGCCATTCATGGACCAAATATTAGATCATCTTGCGGGAAAGGGTTGGTACAATTTCTAAATGGGTATTCCGGCTACATAGATGGATAGAATCTTCAAGGGATTGATGGGACATGTTAATTCAGAAGGGGGAAGAGGAGCATCATATCTCTATAGCACCGGAAGATCAAGAGAAGACAACTTTCACTTTTCCTTATAGGACGTTTGGTTTCAAGAGGATGTTATTCGGGTTGTGTAATGTACTTGCGACTTTTCAACGTTGCATGAAGTCTATATTTTCTTATACGGTGGAAGAAGATACAATTGAGGTATTTATGGATAATTTTTCTATGGTTGTTGACACAGTTGATGATTTCTTGGCAAACTTTGGTGATGTTCTAAAATGTTGTGAAAATGCTATCTTGTGCTAAACTGGGAGAAGTGTCACTTCATGGTGAAAGAGGAAATAGTTCAGGGCCATTGAATTTCTTAAACATGTATTGAGGTTGATAGTGCAAAGGTCGAATAGATTGAAAAATTGCCACCACCTATCTCCGTGAAGGGTGTTAGTAGTTTTCTAGGACATGCTTCTTTTAATAGAGATTCGTCAAAGATTTCTTAAAAATAGCACACATATTGTGCAAGTTGCTTGAAAAGGAAATGAAATTTGAGTTTGATGATTCTTGTCTAAAAGAATTTGAAGGGTTGAAAGATAAGTTGATTTCTCCACCAATCAATATTTCATAGGATTGGGGAAAACCATTTGAAATTATGTGTGATGTGAGTGAGGTGGAACTTGGCGTAATACTAGGGAAAAGGTGAGAGAAGATTTGTCATCCCATATATTATTCGAGCAAAGCTGAGAATGTTTCTCAAAATAACTCTATTGTGAGTGAACAAGAATTTCTTGTTGTAGTCTTCGCATTCGAAAAGTTTAGATCATATTTACTTGGCACCAAAGTCATTGTGCAAACTTATCATTCAGGGTTGAGGTTTCTTCTGCAAAAGAGGGATGCAAAATCGAGACTGATTTGATGGGTGTTATTGTTGCAAGAACTTGATTTCGAGGTAAAAGATAGAAAATGTATAGAAAATCAAGTAGTTGATAACTTGTCCAGATTAGAGGAAGAGAGAATTTTGAAGTTAGTTGAAGGAGTTGAAATTGATGATACGTTTCATAACGAACATGTTTTGGATGCTTCTTTTGATTTTATCCCTTGTTTCGCAGACTTCACTAATTATTTGGTGAGTGATGTAGTGCCTTCGGATATGTCATTCAACCAAAGAAGGAAATTCATGTCTGATGTGAAAAAAGTTTTTCTAGGAAGAGCCTTATTTGTTTCGTGTCTGTGCTAATGGGATTATTCGTTACTGTGTTTCTCAGGTAGAGATAATGATGAGTCTATTGGAAGCTTGCCATTCGTCTTCTATTGGTTGCCATCATAGTGGTATCCAGACTGCTCATAAGAACCTGCAGTGTGGGTATTATTGGCCTACTATTCACCAAGATGCTAATGATTTCACCAAGTCTTGTGTTTGTTGTCAAAGAGAGAGGTATTTCAAGAAAGCAAGAACTCCCACTTACTTCTTAGTAATTGAATTGTTCAATGTTTGGGGCCTTGATTTTATGGGTCCATTTGTGAGTTCGAATGGGATGAAGTACATACTTCTAGCGGTTGACTGTATATCTAAATGGGTGGAAGCTGTCGTACTTTTAAACAATGAAAGAAAGAGTCTCACTGCATTTTTGAAAAAGAGTAGCTTCTCCAAATTTAGTAAACCTAGGGCGATTATGAGCGATTGAGGTTCTCACTTTTGTAAAAAGTTGTTTAAGGAGTTACTTCAGAAGTATATTGTTGGACACTTCATAGCAACTCCTTATCATCCGTAGTCTAGTGGTCAAGTTGAAGTGTCAAATAGTGAGATTAAGCAAATCCTTGAAAATACTATGAATGTGAACAAAATTGATTGGTCGAGAAACCTAGATGATTTTTTGTGGGCCTATCGTAATGCATTCATGACTCCCATAGGTATGTCTCCCTACAAACTTGTGTTTGGGAAGTCATCTCTCTTGACTGTAAAGCTAGAGCATAAGGTGATCTGGGCACTCAAGAAGTTGAATCTAAATTGGGATGCTGCATCACATAAGAGGTTGAATGAGCTAAATTAACTTGATGAGTTTCTCCTAAAAGCATATGAAAGTTCAACCTTCTATAAAGAAAATATGAATAAATACCATGATAAAAAGATCGAAAAGCATAAATTTGCTCCTGGTGATTTGGTCCTTCTATTCAATTATAGGTTGCGCTTATTTCCTGTCAATCTCAAATCAAAATGGACCGGACCATTTAGAGATGTACAAGTGTTTTCACACGGAGTGGTTGAACTTAAGAATTAGGAATGAACAAGATTCAAGGAAAATTGCAAGAGGATAAAATCTACTTGGTTCAACCAGAGGAGGGCAAAGAGGTGATCGAAGAATGGGATCTTGATAAGTATTAGTATTCAAGGGGTCTATGTTGGGCCGCAATGTTAAGTCAAGTGATTCTTGGGAGGCAACCCAAGATTTTATATACCTAGTTTAACGAATTACCTATGTTTTAATTTTTATTTTTGGCTAGAATAGGTTAAGTTAGGATCTGTGTTCAAAAAATGTCAAGAAAATGTAAGAGACATTCCTAATGTTTGCTACATCTGAAGGAAAGAAAGAAAAAATATGGAAAACCTTTAGGTGCGAAGGGTCTTACAGATGGATCCTATAGGTCGTATGAATTCCTACCAACCGTAGGCCTTGCTCGTAGAACTTCACGTGAGAAGAAAATTTTAACTACTTGTTCTACGGTTCCCATCTACGAGTTGTCGTTCATTCAACGAACTGTAGATGGCAAACATAGAACTAATGTCCAAATGAAGCTGCAACTTTAAGTCTACGGGTGCATAGTACAAACCGTATAAAATGTGATGGTCCATAGTTTGCACTCATAGAACCCAGGTATGTTTCTTCAATTAACCTAAGCGTTGAATAGAATGACGAAGGTTGTCTATGGGTTGTAAGAATTTCTATGGTCCGTAGATGGGCTTTCGTCGAAACCTTTCAGTTTAAATTAAAGGACCCGAGCCGTGACCCCTTTTTGAAATTGTCCCGACCCGAGCCTACACCCCGGACGTGACACGGCGTACAAGACTTCGAAAAGCCTCATAGCATTCATAACATAAGACATAATAAAAATGGAACGGAATTTAAGCTTTTAATCCATACAATCGAAAACTTTATTTAAAACAATGGAAGCCTAACTTTTGTCTCACGTGGCCATCTAATGCATCTTTAGAATAAAAAATAGGGTCATAACCCTTTAACATAGTGCGAAATGTAAAATGACATAAAGGAAACTGCTAAGGACTCTCATATGTCCTCAAATCTTGAGGACTCACCAACGAGCCTTGGAGAATAGTGTTTCCAAGCATTGAACCTTAGAAATTACCTTAAGATCTGGAACCTACACTTGGTAGTAAAAATAGAAGAGATATGGGTTAGCACACAAAAATGTACGAAGTATGATGACCATGCAAAAATCATGCTTTAAAAAGTCATTTTGGTTGAAAACCATGCTTTATGCCAATTATGAGAAGCATCATGAACTTTAGTATAAGAGGCATAAGATACAAACATATTCAACATATTAGAACCATCATCTTAGGCAAACCTAAGTTATACTTGTGCAGTGTATGAATGGCATCCCATAATACCACCCACACTAAGTAACCCTTTGAGGCCACCATAGACAAGGAACATTCATATGCAATAAGTCATGACAAGGAAAGTAACTCATAATAACATTGCCAAGTTAAGCATTCATCATTACAATAAGTCTTTAAGCCAACATTCTCAATAGCTTCATTAAGAGCACATTCATTTCATTAGACATTAAGACATTGGATAATCACTCCATAGCCCTCTCAAATCCTACTCGTGCAATGCATGAACGGCATCCCATACTACCACCCACACATCATAGAACCTCTTGAGGGGCCATAGCATGTATCTCACATGATGGGAATAAGCATTAACCAACATAGACCATGTGAGCTTAACATGGAATCTGGTGTCTATCCCACACCGTAAAGGGTTGGTCTACTTCCCTAAGGTAGGATCGGTACCATTTTATGTTAGGTGTATCCACTAGATAATATGTTATGTGGGCACATAGTTATGGGATAAGAAAGATGTTCATTGAAACCCGACCTAAAATGGGGAAAGCTTCCATCTTACCATATCCACTCGGTGCTAAGCTTACATTCCCATATAGTAGTTCATTCACAATTACATTATTACAAATGAGAGTGTGCCATTGGCCTACCGACCCAAGGTACATTGATTTACACATGAAAGGGTGTCATAAGCCTACCGATTCAAGGTACATTATTAGGATACCTCCTTGAATCCTCGTGAAAGGGTTCCATAAGCCTATCGATTCCAGGTTCATCATTGTTATAGTCATTTATGGAAGGGTGCCATAAGACTACCGATCCAAGGTTCATTATTATCATGCATGGAAGGGTTCCATTTGCCTACCGATCCAAGACACATCATTAGAATAGTCCATAGACTGATCATGTTGGGTTACCAACATTAGGTCTACTGATTCAAGACAAAGCCTAAAATACTTTATTAATCATTAATGAAAGGGCTACCACCATTAGGTCTACTGATTCAATGTTCATTAAGTAAAGATACATTAGTTAAACAAGAAGATGATGCCCTAAGCCTACCAATTCAAGATGCAACATTACATTGAAGAACCTTTCACATATATCATAATCATTCATAAGTGCATAATTGAGAATGACCTTTCAATAATAACACAATTGCATTGTAGACATGATCACATTACTTTCATTGAAATGACAAAGCATATACATAGCTTCATGATTATACAACATTCACCATAATTTACCATTCAAGGCCATGAGTAATAATTCACCAACACACCTAGAACTACTACAATTTAGGCATGAATAATGACATAACTCTATAAACTCAATCAATATAGACATAATCTATTCACATGCTTCCATAATCAATCAACCCACTTCATGAAGTCATAATTTAGTACTTTAGGAAATTCATGGGTTCTTGGAGGGATTTCATCATAAATCAACAATTAAACATAAATTCAATCATAATCCATTATAAATTAACCTTTGAAAATGTTTTAGAAAAGAACCCATGACTTAGAGTGAAACCCTAGGTTTTTGAGAAACTTGGAAGCTTTGAAGTCTACTTTTGAAGGGACTCAATAAGTGAAAGCTACCCATAGATCAAAAGTCACCATACCTTGATGGAGTTTTCCCCTAAATTTAAGAAGAAATACCTTGGTTCTTCAAGCCCTAGCCCCCACTTCTTCTTCTTCTTCTTTGGTAACTTTTAGAGAGAGAAATTTTGGAGAAGATAAACTCTTTTGGTTTGATTTGGGATTTTTGGGAACAATGAAGTAAATGGGGTGTGTTAATGACTTAAAATCATTTATATATGTGAAATAAAACAATTAAAATCGACCCCACAAAATAACTAATTAAAAAGGAATTTACAAAAATTACCCTACTTAGGCAACCTACTCCCAGGCACGACGAGAGGACCTCACGAGCCGTGGTCCTTGGACAGTGGCTAAGGCTTGGGGTCTTGGCCTCCACAAGCCTGGGTCTTCACGAGCCCCATCACCATGGCCCGTGGTGGTGCCCCTGGTCCCTTGACCAATGGCTCCTCCAACTTGCCATGCCTCCCATGAGGCAAAGGAGACCCCACGAGCATTCCCACGGGTCGTGGTCATGACCACGAGTCGTGAAGTGGCTCGTGAAGGGGAGCCTTGACTTGGGCACTTTTGGGGCACACTGCCTCACCAACCACGGGTGGCAACATGGCTCGTAGTGGCCACCACGGGTCCTGAAGACCCTCGTAGTCATGGTAGGCAGTGGCTAGGTGAGTTTTAGGTAGCCTTGGCCCCCTAGCCATGGGCTTCACCAAAAACTTTTGGCCCTTGCCCTTTACCCATGAAGTTGACCCTCACGTTTTAGGCTCTAGTTCAACCTACTAATATCCGAGGTGTTACATTATCTCCCCCTTGGGAACATTCATCCTCGAATGACACATTTAAACGCCTTACGGAATTAAAGACCCAAGAGTAGCAACCCATCATGCATGACACATCAATATATTGCACAAATCATAGGAGGAAACATCAATTCCATATCAATAAAGTCAATGCAATGCAAGTAAGTAGGAACTACATCTACAAACCCCATTATGCATGAAAACATCAACATTTCTCATTTTGTTGGAGGAGTTTCCTTCTCCAACTCAAATCATGCTCATCATAACATCATTAAGCCAATTATGCAATTATTTTCTAAAGCACATTTAAGGATGTTCAACAAGTCATCTCATGAAGCATATAGACAACTCATACTAGATGCACATCTACATGAGGAATAAAAATCATTATAACTTATTTTCCCATTAAACATGAATTCATCAAGAACATGCATAAAGTAAGGAGATCATGGAAACACATAAATCACACATGCCTCCAAAACATGAAACAAGTCATAAGGGACTCTTGGTCTCAAGCTTGAATAGGAATAGAAGAAAGTGATAAGGATATCAGAACTCTCAACAACCTTACTTTTGAACATACCATATCCCCCTTGGGAGTAAACCCATACTTAGGCTAACATGAAAATAACCTATGGACCTTAATAAAACATTCACAACTTTAAGAAACTATCAACATACCCGTGCCTTCATCCGCAAGGGCTCCCTTGTCCTCTCTAGTAGCATCCTCTACTACTAACCCTTGAAAGACCCTCCTCAACATTTCCATGGAAACAACTTCCTTACTCTTCTATTTCTTAAATTGCCGATCTAAGATCCCAACTGGCACTTCTAAACTAGGGAGGTTTTCATTAAGAAACTCTTGCTCACAAAAAACCTTACCAACATCGCTCAAGGTCTCATATGAGTCTACCAAACCGGTCTACACCTCTTAAGGTAAAAATTTCAAGCAAACCTAACTCATGAACATAAAGGATACTCAACAACCTTGATATCTAAGCACATTAGCTCCCCCCTTGGGAGCAAGGCTATACAAACTCTTTTAAGCATCACTTATTCCAATTCTAAGGTCGGAGAAAGTCATCACTAAGACATCACACCCATCACACAAGATGATTCTAAACCAAGGTGAATTACACTTCTACCCTTCTTAGAGGAGTCTACTCTCTCAACACATCTAGGCATTTCTAAAACACCTATTTCTCAAATCATTTAACATACCTCGAAACTCATCATGACTTTCTACCAACAACACACGTAACCATAAAGCAACCCATCTATACCAGAGGATTTCATCTAAATCTATCATATCAAGTCTTATCTAGTCACATAGCCACAATTTGCATCACTACTAACCTTTTCTCCCTTGATCCTTGTAGCATTAGCCCTTTGAGTAGACGCATCTTGAAGACCGTCAGATAAGGAATAGGAGAGAGATCTTATAGAGTTAAACTCTATGGCATGACTTAGAGTAATGAAAGAAGTGGAGTTTCCTAATGTCTTATAGCCTCTCATTCATTAATGTGGTGCGCTTCACACTATCACTCCTAGCAATAAGCTATTTACCGACTACAACTCTCGACTACAAATCTGTAATCAGAAATCTGGTTAATTTTCCGACTACTGTAATCGATACATTAAAATTTATATTTATTTTAATTTATTTTAATTGTTTTTAAATTTTACCGACAATGATTTCGACTACTAAAGTCGTATGTTTTTTAAATAAAGTCAACAAAATAATAGAGTAGTGTTCCGATTACAGTAGTCGGCAACTTGTTAAAATAATTAAAAAATATTTTTAATTAGTGACTACTGTAGTCGGCAATTTTACATTATTTTATAATTAAAATTAACTTAGTTTTTTTATTACAATAAACTAATAGCAAAGGTCCCCTAGGCATCAACATTTTACTTTGTAAATATTTTTTTAATTAGTAAATTCTAACCCCATTAATTAAAAAAGAGAAAATTAGTCTAAAGTAATAGTAATAGTATTCTTGACCCATAACCCTCAGGGGTTGGCCTGCTGGCAATTGACTTGAGCCTTGGGGTTTGCTCCCTTTCAAGGTCTCAAGTTCGAAACCCACTAGGTGCAAACAATTTCTGAGGGCCATCGGACTGGGTAAAACCTGAA